>CM053791.1:233446757-233514257 GCA_028749045.1 Cupressus sempervirens
CCGAGTAAACATTTTTTGGCATAGTTATTAGTTATGGCACAAACACCTATGTAAACCATTTTTGGTTGACATAATCATGAAACTATGATTATAAGAGATAAGTATGGAGTCATGCTATAAATCCCTATGCAATGCATGCAATCAATAAAACATAGGGAAGTTTAAGGTGATAATAAGGATCAACCACAGCTATTTATTTTGACCTAGCCCATCTCCACCAATGCCTATTTAAGGAGGTAAACCCTATAGAGTTTACGTATGTGTGAGAAGATTATTGCTACGAGATTTGAGAGCATTCATCATGGTTATGATGGCTATGATAGAGTTATCCAATGTAGAATTAGTTTAGGAGAAATAGAGAGAAACAATGAAAGGTTTAAAGAAAATATAGATTTAATCAAAAGGATCAAAAGATAACTAGAAAAAAGAAGATTTGACATTAAGAAATAGAGTGCTAATGAAAGGATTAGGTGTTGAATCATTCTAACTGGTGATACAAAGTAAATCTATTAACATAGTAGTCCTAACAAGATGTTGTAAATCTCTTAATGGAGTGATTACTCAACTGTGAGTTTGAGAACCTTTAGTCAAGGTGGGACCTAATAGTATTGTAAGCCTTTAATAGGGTAGACCCCCCATAGGGTAGATCATAGCTTATACTCACTTTGTAGCCATAATAGTACATACTTTACAACTATAGTAGTGAAGATTTATGGGTGTTATCCCCACCCTAGTTTTACCTTCTCCTTGGAGGGTTTTTCGATAACCAAATTTATTGTGTTATGTGCTATGGATGTGATTCATGTTAAGTTATTAGATTGATGATGGTGATTTTTTTTTAGGAAAAAGTTTTCAGTGTTGATTCAACCACACCCCCCCCCGCCCAATTATTTCTAGCAATTGGCATCAAAACTTTGTTCTCTTGAAGGAAAGTTTGATAGATTTAGAGGTAAGATCTTGCAGATGGATATCTATAAATTTGTTCAAAAGACTATTGAGAACCAAAATATTGAAATATAGCTTGCCCTACATCAACTCAAGGAGGTAAGAGATGAACTTCAATAGTCATTGAAGAGAAGGAAATAAATAGCTATGAAATAAAATGACTCACAATATGGAGATATAAATACCACTAGATTTTTTTTAGGTGGAAACTTAGAAGAGCGTTATGTAGTAATTGTAGAAATATTGAATTAGTTTATGATTCTAAATTAAGAAATGAATAGGAAAGACATTGAGATTAAAACTTTGGAAATAGAGAATACCCCACTATAGAATGAATTGAAGACTAAGAAGGAAAAGATCACAAATCCTAGTGAAGGCATTAAGTTCTTTGAGAAATTGATGGAATCACCAAGAGCAAACAATGAAACTACTGGCTTAGGCTACTCTACAACTAAAAAAGGAGAATCATCTAAAAGTGGTGAAAAAAGGAATAGTAAGGGAAAGAACATCAAGACCAACTATCATCACTATGGAAAATTGGATCATGTAAAAAATGTTTGAAGGAGAAACAATATAAATTAGAACCCTAAGCATAAATTCAAGGGACATTATCAAAATTGCAAGAAGCAAGGACATTAGGCACATGAATGTAGGACCAAGACCACCAACACTAGGAGATTTGAAGGTTATTGTTAGAACTATCAAAAGTATGGACACAAGGCATATGAATGGAGATGCAAATCCAAGTCGACATAAAGCAAATAGTCAAAGGTAAATCACAATGGAAATTCTTATGATTGGGATTATAATACAAGGTACAGTTGTCACTATTGCCAAGAGTATGGTCACATTCCTAAAAATTGTATTAGAACACATTTTAGAGCTAACTACAATAAATGGTTGAATAAGATCATAATCTTTAGTTTTCTTAAGACTAGTCATGTCAATAGAAATTGTCCAACTCTGTCACTTGCACCAAGAAATGAATTTAGCAAAGGCAAAGGAAAGGTTGATGCTAAAAAGATGAAGATGCAAATGAACAAGACATGGAACAACAAGGATGATTTCAGCACATAAAATGTAGATAAGGTCACTTCATCCAATGGATCAGCTGATCACATCATGCCCAACTAAGTAACCAAAGGTATATGTGGAACTAATATTTGAAATGTAATATTATGCATTGATTCCAAACATCTAAGATTTGAAAATATTATATATGCATGAACTAAGATGCAATGAAGTGGTTAGAAGAAAGAGTTATTCTATACATTTGTTATTTTATATGTTGTTATCGAGCATGGAAATGATTATAGTTGTTTCCCAACATGAATGAAATTATAGTTGTTGTTGAGAAATGAAGATATGCTAGTATGATCCCAGCTTGCTATTTTAGCCAAGCATGTTGAAAATCTTATGATAGATGAGTTTATAGATGTGCAAGTAGTGATAAATTAATATCAAATTTAAAGGGTTACATAGTCAATTTTGGAGTCATTTGCACCTACCTGAGTTTGAAGAGCACACAGATGAATTGCAAAAGGAGATTCAAGTGTTTGAAAGCCAAAATTTACTACTACTTGACATCATTCATTAGATTCATAAGGTATTTATCTTGTCTTAAGTTACGATGTTTTATTTTCATACAAACCCTAGTGAGTCAAATATGGTAGCTAGCTCTTTTGCAATAGTTAGGAAAGAGAGTAATGAAGTTTTCAATGTTTAGTTTAATTAGCAATGATGTGAGATATCCCTCATTTCATGTAATTCTTGAGACTACATACAATGGATATCCATCTGGTACATTATCCATGATACCACCAAATGTTTTAATGGTTCAAGATGTGCATTTTTTTTTATATTTATAAGGTTGGAGACATTGGAGAGATGTAAATTAGAGACATCTACAATAAGTTATGTGAGAATGGAGTGTTGAAGGAGGAATATAATATTTTGGAGTGAAAAGGGTTAACTCGTTCCCTAGACTTTCCTAAAGTCTTTAAAACTAAATGGATCAAAATCATTTTGAGCCACATTCATGACAATCAAATTTTGTTAGAGAATGGACCAATCAGAAGTTGAAAAAGGATTGTGTGAAAAGTGATAGGGTATCCTACCCTAGATAGACTAAAGATTATGTAGAGAAATGTGAAGGAAGTCATTGAGAAGAACACATGTGTCATATGGAACAAGTGAGGGATATCAATTGACACAATTTCAGATCCCATGGTAGCAATTGTAGTCAAAGTTATAGCTCACAAATTATTTTAATCAAGTTGATTAAATAGTGTTTCCTATATGCTAGTTGATCTAGGTTGTAAAATTGTAAAGAGAGACCATTATTATGACTTAGCTGAGTTGCAACTTCAACAATTATCCAAAAATATGGAAGCCATTAGGAATGCCAAAAGTGCATCTTGAAAGTTTGGTTCTTCAATTCTCTGAATATTTTTCTATGTGCTCAACACATTCCCCATTTTCGGTAAAATAGTTTGGAAGAACAATAGTTCAATTATACAATAGATAGAAGAGCTCACTAAACAACTTGGAGAAAATTTTGAGTTAGTAATGACTAGTTATTTTGGGAAAATCAAGAAATCCATGAAGCAAAGATTGAGGATATTTGTATCATTAGTGAAACAACATTACAATGATGTGTGTTTCCTAGTTGACAAAGATGACACATATGTGCAAGTAGAAATAACTAGGGTTAGATGGTTAAAACCCTTGCAGTATAGAATAATCAATGTGGACAAATAAGTAACAACAATCACAACTCTACTTGGCAAGGAAATCCATAAGGGTGCTAGATCCTTTGGAAACTATGATGAGGATAAATCAAGAATAATAATAAATTTACAAACTACCTTAGTAATAAGAAATAAGAACAAGATAGTGAAGAAGTTTAAAGAGAAGTTTGGGGAAGGAGGTAAGGAAGTAGAAGGCCAAGCACCACTAGAACTTACACAAGGCCTAGGAGAAGATAAAGATGATGATGCTGAAGGTGCCAAGGAAGCACCTAAGGAAAGTTTAAAGAAGAGGAAAGAAAGGAAACAAGCAGTGGAGAAACAAAAAAAGAGTGTGAAGAAATCATGACAAAAGCTAGTTGTACCTTTAACTAGGTCAAGCACTAGGGCAGCAATTGCACAAGCTAAAGAAGCTACAAAGCCAAAAGTTAAAAGAGGAAGTGTCACTACAAAGCTACAATAGCCTACAAAGAAGCCAAGGAGGAAGTATACACTTGAAGAATATTGTAATGCCCTGCCAAGGGATCCAAAGAATTAACCTAGAATTTCACTAAGTTTGGTAGCATTGTTTTTTTTTTTTTTTAAACATGAAAGTAAATACCTCATATAACTTATGCACAATAATGGAAGCAATAGCAATGTCCATATAAAAGATAACATACATAATAGATTACATTCTTTAAGGATCCCTTAACATTGAATTACATCTAAATCAACTAACATTATTGAATCCATCTAATACAACAACCACATGAAATAATAATGATAAGTCCAATGTTTATACATTAAATTTTTAATTTCTCAATCATCCACTGTACATGTCATAGGGTATGAAAAGCTTAAAAGAATATACATATGAGAAATAAGGTACATCATCCTATTCTAATCCATGATACATCAAAGTAAAGATAATCACATGTCATACATGATACATCATCATAGAAGATATAAACATCCATCATAAAGATCAAACATAATAAACTAAGTGCACGGTTCCTCCCAACCGTTAATAGCATCATTAGACCATCGTGGTCCCTAGCCATCCCTCCGTGTGTAACATTCCAAATCACTGAAGAGATCATCAGTATTAACATAGTAGGAATGTCACTCCTAACATATACTATATCATATGTAGAAAGTAATCTATCATGCAAATAAAAGCATAAGATAACATCATCTAACATATGCTAATCATTAGTGAAAGGATACATGTCCACCATCAAGGACACATCAACCATGATGTCTCAAAAAATATCAAATGATAAGAGTGGAAAAATACTACCACCCGACTGCGTGTTACCTAAGTGGTCCAATCCCACTGTGCTAAGGAGTTAATCTCAAGTCCCAAATAGGCTATGAAAATCTCATATCATAAGAACACTCTCTAAGTCCAGGAATCCTAAAAGTATACTAACTCAAAGGTTCCATCACACAAAACCGACATCTAATTCCCAAAGGCACACAATAATATGTAGGGACCTACTATGCAAGTGGGAAAGTGTCATCACATATATCATTTACAAGATACCCTGGTAGTTAGCTAAAATCCATGGGTCCATACTGATCCTCATGCGGCCACTAGTATCCTCTCATGCTGACGAGGCATACTATGGAATGCAAGGTCATAAACATGCATTCTCTCTACTCCCATCCTAGTATGTACAAGCACTCGAGGCATGGGTGAGAACAAAACAATTATCTTTTTAGGTTCATTCAGTTAGTATTAGGTGTGAATGTATTCACTTATTAACCAACTTACAATGAGTTACCCTAGCAGCCTCTTAGGGCACTGGCCCCCATTGCAAGCCACTTCCCGACACTACAAGCAGATAGCCTACCCTAAGCTCATGGAACCATAAATATCAAAATTACAAAGATAATCCATGATAAGAACATCAAATATGCACAATAAAAGCATCAAATCTCCATGAGCAAGCATCCATAGGAAATCATGACCAAAAAAGCTCTCTTTTAGCAACTAAACTATCATTGATAATTAAAAGTATCCATTGGTTCTCAATAACCAAAATATATCTCAAATAATACTGATCGAAGACTCCAAAATGGTTGAGTCAAAACATGTCACAACATGACATCATAAATCAACATTTCAGTCCCATCATGGCGACTAGAAAATAAACCAAGTATAATTGATCGATGACTCAAAACTGATTAAGTCAAGTGTCTCATACATATGAATCTCAACTATAACAATCAATAATTACAAACATAACATAGAACATTCCATCACATAACCATGGTTGGGTTTATAAAGATTGGAAATAAGACATCATCATGATATCACAATCATAACCCCCAAGCCTCTAGTAGACGTCCTATAACTAGTCAACACTAGTCAACCCAAAACCCAAAACAAATAGCATATAAAAAACACAATGCAAACACATGTTTTGGTTTTGCTAAAATTACATACTTGAATTTAAATGTGGATGTCCCAGTTTACATTTTTCCAATCTAGATCTCAAGTGGAGAAATTGCACGTTTTACCTAACCCATGCATTTGTTTGATAGATAAAAGTTTCTCCCCAAAATCATTAGACTCAATTTTCTAATTGATCTAATAATATTTTGTTTATATAAACATTGTTTGAAAAATGACATTCTCAATGAATCCAATATTATCAACAAAGTTTGCATATTTCAAAACTTTGACTTATAACACGTTCTAATAATTAACCTTAATTAAACAAAGTTTAATTAAGTTAATAATTAATATCTCTTCATTTTAATAATAATTGATAAGATAATATTCATATTTTTAAATCATTTATCTTTTACAGAATGATCCATCTATACAAATCATTTTAAATAAAATAATTATTTATAACTAATATACATATACTTATATATATATATATATATATATATATATATATATATACATACATACATAAATATATATATAATTATAACAATTGATAATAACATTTAATAACATTATAAAAATCAATATATATAAAAAAAATCAATTTTCATATATTACAATTAATAACCAAAGCCAAAGGCAATTTATATTGAGTCGCCGCCGATCATAACTCCCCCCTCCACACTTTATTATATACATTTTTTTTTAAAATCACATAAAACGATTTCAATATCATTTTTTATAAAACATTTTCATGCGATGTGGAAGTTTATTAATATAAATCTCTATTGCGATTTAATATCTGAATATTCAATATATATATATATATATATATATATATATAGACACACACACACACATATATATATATATATACATATATATATATATATACATATATATATACATATATATATACATATATATATATATATATATATACATATATATATATGTATATGTATGTATGCAAATTTGAAACTATAAACAAGAATATTTTACAATGGACATATACACAATTTATTTAAAGGTTCCAATTTTCAGAATTTTCTTATAAACTATTTGATCTCTAAATCTACCCAATAATTCATCTAATGGGTTTGGTTATAAGTTTAAACCCTAGACTTGTAATCTCCTCAACTCTACGCATATAAGGTTTCTCAAATAAATTTTAACTATGCATATTGAGAATGCATACAACCAAATTAGAAAAATCGTTAGAAGACATATGGAAGACACGAAGAAGACTGGAAGTGCAAGATGCGGAAATAGCATAAGTAAAATCACAAGAATATACCCAAATTTTGATGCTAATTTGTTCTTCTTCAAAAAACCTGCAGAGCAAGCTCCTCCCTTCTCCAAAATTCTTGAGTTCTCCAATGCTCCAAAACGCTCTCCAAATGCTATGTCTAAGCTTCTAGGAATGCCTGAATATAAAGAGCTCTCAGGAAGCACCTAGAATGTCTCTAGAAACAACTAGAAGGTGTCACCAACTAAGCATGTGTCTTTTCCAACCTTCTGGATGAGTCATAAGGTTGTAAACACCATGTACTTAATTGGTGCACTAACCCCCGTGTTGTTGACATATGAGAAATTAGAAGGTGCGTTAACTCCTAGGCAAGCTTATAACTCCTATTTAATTTTTATATAACTTCTATTTAAATTTTTATAACTTTTATTTTTAATTTTTATAACTTTTATGATAATTATTTATTTATTAATTTATTATTATTTTATAATTATTATTAATTTTAATTTCTAATTTACTTTTATTTAATTCTTTTTCCTCAATTAATTCTCATTTAATTAATTATAATCAAAATATCAAAGATCATGATATTATATTAATTTTCTCCAAATAATTAATTAATTAATTAAATTTATTTATTAAGACTTAATTAATAGAAAATTCACCATAGACCTCCAAGATAAAATATGAAAACCCATCATAGAACAATTCACACAAAATCAGTCTAAAGGGTTAAAAATAACGAAATATGTCATCTGACACATTTGGTGGGTAAAATATCCAGATACTTGTCCTACCTCACTAGGACAAATGGTTTAAGGGTTTTGGATTTGGACTTGAGAATTTATCTCCCTTCTCTTATCATTGAGATAATATAATAGGGTATGCTCATCCTGGCAATTCAGGGAAGTCGATGCCTAGTACCTGCAACCTGCAAAAAAAAAACCATGCATGTACATACAATATATATAATGCTAAGCTAAACAGGCAATGGCAGGAAATGGTGCATCGTGTAGATCCTGGCTAGTAGGTGACTACGACTCCCTTCCTTAACCATATCAGAAATGCCATACAATATGAACAAAAACACACACCATACACATGCAAGTATGGGGTAAGTATCCATAATAAAGCACATGAGATAATAAACCATCTAACTAATCATCATCAATAACTAAAATAAATATAATCATCATTATGCGTACATGAAATGAAAAGTCTAAATGATCTCATCATATATCCATTGAATTCATAACATAATGTTTGATAGTCTCAAAACAATACTACTAATCCATCAACATAAAACTAGTCTAACATAGTTTGATAATAGCAACAATAGGTCCAGAAAAAATGTGAACGAGGGTAGGCACTACAAAGATTTAGATGAGGAGAAAACTGAGTTTGATGACTTGAGTCAATTCAGAGTGGTAAGCCACAATCCCTCTTCTAAAATTGATAACTTGTGTAAAAATATTAAGACCAATGTAGATTTGTTAGCTTTCATTGTTAGAATTCTTTAGAATAACTGAGAGGGGGGGTTAATTAGTTATTCAAGGTCCAAATGCCCTATTAATACTTTTAATAATGAATCCATACTCTTTTCATCTATTCATACTTAAATCAGTCATATAAGCAAATTACTGTAAATCAACATGCAAAGATAAAACATTCAAGATCAACACATGACACAATGATTTACGTGGAAACCCAATTTGGGAAAAACCACCAGTAACATGCTACTTGATTCTCACTCTTCTGAAGTGACGCCCTGTTAAAAGCCTACCCTGTTAAAGGCTTACAACACACAATTAAATGTGAACTTGTTAGAGGATTTCACCAAACTGTTAGGAATGGGCCTGGTTAAAGGTCTTTTAGAACATTCACTTGGAATGTCACCCTGTTAAAGGATTTATCTAATGGTTGTTAAAGAAACCTAAGTCCATAGGATTTATCTTACTGTTACAATTGCTAGAAAGTAATGATAATGGTCTTTTGATCTTATATAGCTTACAACATACTTTGCAGATTTCAGATCACTCTTTCAGTTCAATTCTCATGCTTGGCTTCGATCACTTCAGCTCTGACTGCTTGTTTCCCTCTCAAGCTTCATCTCCTTGAGTCTTCTTACTGATTCTGCCAATGCAATCATCCTTGTGGTTGTCAATTCAAATAGTGTTCCTGTGTAATCTTCTCCTTAGCACATTCATCAGCATTTCATGCTTTTATGCTTGACCACGGCTCTCTCTCTTACTAACCCCTCTATTCCACACTTTTTCTTTATTAACTTATGTCTTTTTATATACAAGTCTGATTTGCCTTTGCCGCTCAATTCTCCCTCTCCAATTTTAGGGTTTCAAAATGGATTAGGTAGGATACAATGTATCTACTCCATATCTTGTTCTCTTCTTGAAACTGCACCAGTTGTATCTTAAAAACGTTCTACATGGTGTTCTGTGCCACCAACTCATCACTCTTATCTTCCTTTTAATTCACAAATTTCTAGATAACAACTTTGTCGGCTTAGATCTAACGAATCTTCGATTTCCTAAATAATGCAGCAACTCGATATTATTGAGTTACTGGTGCTCGGTACCTCTGTGTTACTCGGCACTTGATTTTGCTCGGCACTTGAATTTACTCGGCACTTGAACTTACTCGACACTTGAACTTACTCGGCACTTGAACTTACTCGGCACTTGAACTTACTCGACATTTGAACTTGCTCGACACTTACTAGCTTGCTCAGCACTTGAAAAAAGACTTAGCTAAAACCTTAGATCTTTGATATGTTTCAGTGTGCTCATTCTTTGTATCTTTTAGTATGTCATCCAATACACTATTTCATCAAGAGCTTAACTAATCCTTGTACTTCATTACAACATCATAACTTCAATCTTTCTCTAGGTGTTCTAGTTACATCTTATTGATTGCCTCCACCTTGCCAATCAATTAATTGATAGTATTTGGATCACTAAAGCAATTGTCATCCCTGCAAGTAGCAAGTTTGACATCAATGACAAAACAATTATTGAGGACATTCTTTACCAGTTCCATAAATTATTCCAACAACTTTTCTTATGATCATTTCAATCATTTCCAACAATCTCCCTCTTTGGCATTGATGGCAAACCAAACTAATCAAGTAATCAATTCAGTTACCACCAAGATTGTATACATTAGCTTGCTGCATTTTCACTACTGATCTCATATATCTCCCTCTTTCATATATATCTCCCTCTTTCTTTGCATTGATCAGTTTTCTGCATATTTCTCCCTCTTTGACATAAATGCCAAAGATATAGCATCTTTATCATGCAAAATATAAGCTTTGGCTTTTTGTTGTTTTCCTCCCTCTATCACCATGCTTGTGACTGATTTGGAGTTTCTATTCCTACTGTCATCCTTTGCATCAACCTGTTAATATTTCAAGGATTTATTCCTATTGATTCAAAGTAGCTTCCTTGTTTCCTTAAACTGCTTGACTTAGGGGTATAACCCCTAGCTTGCCTCTAAGATATTCATAGGCATCCTTGGGAAATGGTTTGGTGAAGATATCTACAGTTTTTTCCTTTGTGTGAATGTATTCCAACTTCACTTGTTTGTCTTCTACCAATTCTCTGACATAATGATACTTGATTGCAATATGCTTGGTTTTTGCATGCATTACTAGATTTTTGGATATATTTATAGCACTTGTATTATCACAATACAATATCACCGGTTTTGTTACTTCTTCTTTCATTCCATTCAATAGATGTGTGAGCCATACAATGTTTGTACAATTGACTGTAGCTGCCACATATTCTAATTCTACAGTGGACTGGGATATACATGTGTGTTTCTTGCTAGTCCAGTAACCAACCTTTTGCCTAGAAATAATGCACCTCCACTTGTGCTTTTTCTGCCATCAATGTTTCCTCCCCAGTTTACATCTGTATATGCATTGAGTTCAAATTTTCCATTCTTTTTGTAGTATAGACCAAAGTCATCAGTCCCTTTGAGATATCTCATTTTTCTTTTTACTGCTATGAGATGATTTTCTTTAGGATTAGCAAAGAATCTAGCCACTATTCCAATTGCTAATGCTATGTCTGGTCTACTATGTACAACATATTGTAGTTTTCCAATCATGGATCTGTACATTGTTTGATTGACTTCAGCTGACTCATCATTTTTGGATAGCTTATTTCCTATGGCCATTGGTGTGCTGACTGGTTTGGATTGCTCTAATCCAAATGTTTTAAGAATTTCTTTGATGTATTTTGATTGTGTAATAAATATTCCATGTTTGAGTTGATGTACTTGCAATCCAACAAAAAAATTGAGTTCTCCAAAGATAGACATCTCAAATTCATGTTTCATTTTGTCAGCAAAGCCTTTGCAAAGTACTTCCTTACCACCAAATACTATGTCATCCACAAAAATTTCAGATACAATAATGTCTTTACCTTCTTCAGCTTTGATGTACATGTTGTTGTTATCATCAATTCTTTTAAATCCAATTTGCACTAGATACTTGTGAAGTCTCTCATACCATGCTCTAGGTGCTTGTTTCAAACCATAGAGTGCTTTATGTAACTTACACACCATATCCCTGTTGTTTTCATCAACAAATCCTTTTGGTTGTTCAATGTAGACTTCTTCTTCTAGTATACCATTTAAGAAGGTGGATTTTAGATCCATCTGATAGACTTTAAAATCTTTGTAGGCAGCATATGCAAGTAAAGTTCTTACTCCTTCCATTCTAGCAACATGAGCGAATGTTTCTCCATAGTCTATTCCTTCTTCTTGAGCATAACCCTTGCATACTAATCTAGCTTTGTTTCTGGTAATCTCACCATTGTCATCTAGTTTCTTTTTGAATACCCATTTGGTGCCAATCACATTTTTTTTTCATTTGGTCTAGGAACCAAACTCCAAGTTTTATTTTTTCTTATTTGATCAATTTCTTCTTCCATAGCTTTATACCAGTCATCATCTTGTAATGCGCCATGTACTATCTTGGGTTCAGATTGGCTAATCAGACATGATTTATGTCTTAGTCTATTCTTCATCATTGGTCTTGCATCTTTGTCACCAATTATTTGTTCAGCAGGGTGATGTCTTTTTACATATTTGGGTAATCTTGGCTCTGTCCTTGTTTCCATGTTTGATCTTTTGAATTCTGGATCACTATGCACTTCATTGTCAGGTTGTTCTTCATCATGTATGCTGTCTTCAAAATTGGATTGTTCATTTTCTTCATTCTGTAACTCGGCTTCTGAATGCAACTTGACATTCACTGGTTGTGAATTGGCTGAAACTGACACTTGTTAATTTTCAATTTGATTGACATCATCCTCATCAGTAGTCATTCCTTCATAAGAATATACAAAGGTTATGTATTCTTCCATATTCTTTAGTATTTCAGCTTGGACTTTTGTGTGCTCATCAAAATTTACATTTGCACTTTCCACAATTTTGTTAGCATTGATATTCAAACACTTATATGCCTTACTTCTGGTGGAATAACCAAGAAATATACCTTCATCACTTTTTGCATCAAATTTCTCATTTCTAACATCTTTAAGGATAAAACATTTGCAACCAAACACTTTGAAATATTTTACATTTGGTGAGTAACCATACCATAATTCAAAAGGTGTTGTATTTGTACCTTTCTTGACTTGTACTCGATTCAGTGTATGAACAACTACGCTTACAGCTTCTCTCCAGTATTTTAGAGAAACATTCTTTTCCATCATTAATGTTCTAGCACAATCAATTACAAATTTGTTTCTTCTTTCAGCAATTCCATTTTGTGGGGGAGTTGTAGGAGCTGACATTTTTCTTTTGATTCCATTTTCATTATAGAATATCTCGAATTCATTTGATGTAAATTCACCACCTCTATCTGATCTTAGACATTTCAAGCTTTTTTCAGTTTCCTTTTCAACTCTAGCCACATACCACTTAAACATTTGAAAAGCATCAGATTTTTGTTTTAAGAACATAATAGTCATCATCCTGGAATAGTCATCAACAAATAACATTATGTATTTATCTCCTTTATAGCTTTGTATTTCCATTGGACCACATAAGTCAATGTGAACTAACTCAAGTATCTCTTTAGATGTATAGTTTTTGTTTTTGAAACTTGACTTTGTCATCTTTCCTAGCTGACATTGTTTACACATGCTATTATTATGCTTCTTCAATTTTGGTAGACCTCTGACTTTCTTCATTTTACTGATTTTGACTAGATTGTGAAAGTTGACATGACATAATCTTCTATGCCATAAGAATTCACCATCAAATTTTGCAAGTAGACAAGAAATATCATCCATATCAGGGTAAAACAAATTACTCTTTGTTTGATCTCCTTTTCCTATCAGTTTAACATCATTGTCATAGATTCTTGCAGTTTTGTTTTCAAATTCCACTTTGTAACCTATATTGCCTAATTGTGAGACACTCAGTAAATTGTAGTTTAATCCTTCAACATAGTATGTATTGTCACATGAAATTTGGTCTGTGAGCTTAATGGAACCTTTTCCTTTGATTTGACATGGAGCATCATTACCAAATCTAACACTATTTCCATCATACTGAGTAAAGTTAACAAACTTACTTTTGTCTGTTGTCATGTGATGTGAGCATCTACTATCTATGATCCATCTATCATTCTTGTTTATACATCTCACCAGTGTTGTGGCTTCTTCTTCATTAGATTGGTCCTTCATGGTTACATAAACAACTTCATCATTATTGTCATCAGAATTTTCTTCAACAATATAACACTTCTTACCTTTTTCTTTGTAATCTCTCTTGTCGTCATCTCTTCTGTTCTTGTATTTGTTGCTTTATTTGCAATCATTTTTCTGTGGACATCTTGCAGCAATATGACTTGCTTCATTGCAATTGAAACAAATGATAGGCATCTTACCTTTGAATTTTCCTTTGCCCCTATGAAATCTTCTAGTGAGCAATGCTTCCAATTGTTCCACATCTTCCTCATCAGTGCTACTGTCACTAGATACATACTTCATTTTTCTTCTTTTCCTTAATTTCACCTGCTCAGCATCTTTCAGTGATAACTTGGCCTTAAAAGAAGATTCACCATTTTCACGTTTGTAGTTGTCAAAGTTAGATAACTCAAATGCAGTGAGTCTACCTATTATACCTTCAAAGATTAGATTATTTCCTGGTATACATCTTAGGTCTTGTATTGCTAATACTCTAATAGCATAGATAGGGAGCAAGGTCCTTAAGAACTTACTGTTAACAGTGTCTTCATCTAGTTGACCATTCAAGCATCTTATTGCACTTACCACTTCCTTTATTCTTGGACCGTACTGAGCAACATTCTAATTTTCTTCCATTTTCATGTCATCAAATTTTCCTCTGAGACTTTCTCTTTTTGCTCTTTGTACATTCTGATCTCCTCCATAGATGTCTGATGGGGCTTTCCACATTTTGAATGCAGTGTCACATCCTTTGATATCATCAAATTCAGCATAGCTGAGTGCAGAGGCAATTTCAAGCATTGTCTGGTTGTGTTCTTGCTTGTTTTTCATATCTTTGACAGTAGGAGCACCTGTTGGATCTACATGTTCAGTGAAAATTGAATTTTGGGCATAATCTCCTATGGATCCAAGATGTAGCTTCATCAAACTTTTCCATGCAACAAAGTTGTCTTTGTTGAGCTTGGGAACTTCCCTCTTTGGCATTTTGATCTTTTCTGCTAGTAGTCCCTTTAAACTAAATCAGTAGTCAGGCTCTGATACCAATTCTTAGAATTCTTTAGAATAACTGAGAGGGGGGGTGAATCAGTTATTCAAGGTCCAAATGCCCTATTAATACTTTTAATAATGAATCCATACTCTTTTCATCTGTTCAAACTTAAATCAGTCATATAAGCAAATTACTATAAATCAACATGCAAAGATAAAACATTCAAGATCAACACATGACACAATGATTTACGTGGAAACCCAATTAGGGAAAACCCACCAGTAACATGCTACTTGATTCTCACTCTTCTGAAGTGATGCCCTGTTAAAAGCCTGCACTATTAAAGGCTTACATCACACTATTAAATGTGACCTTGTTAGAGGATTTCACCAAACTGTTAGGAATAGGCCTGGTTAAAGGTCTTTTAGAACATTCACTTGGAATCTCACCCTGTTAAATGATTTATCTAATGGCTATTAAACCAACCTAAGTCCATAGGATTTATCTTACTGTTACAATTTCTAGAAAGTAACGATAATGGTCTTTTGATCTGATATAACTTACAACATACTTTGTAGATTTTAGATCACTCTTTCAGTTCAATCCTCATGCTTGGCTTCAATCACTTCAGCTCTAACTACTTGTTTCCCTCTCAAGCTTCGTCTCCTTGAGTCTTCTTACTCATTCTGCCAATGCAATCATCCTTGTGGTCATCAATTCAAACAGAGTTCCTATGTAATCTTCTCCTTACCACATTCATCAGCATTTCATGCTTTTATGCTTGACCATGGCTCTCTCTCTCACTAACCCCTCTATTCCACACTTTTTCTTTATTAACTTATGTCTCTTTATATACAAGTCTGATCTGCCTTTGCCGCTCAATTCTCCCTCTCCAATTTTATGGTTTCAAAATGGATTAGGTAGGATACAATGTATCTACCCCATATCTTGTTCTCTTCTTGAAACTTCACCAGTTGTATCTTAAAAATGTTCTACATGGTGTTCTATGCCACCAAATCATCATTCTTATCTTCCTTTTAATTCACATATTTCTAGATAACAACTTTGTCGGCTTAGATCTGACGAATCTTTGATTTCCTAAATAATGCAGCAACTCGGCATTATTGAATTACTGGTGCTCGGCACCTCTGTGTTACTCGGCACTTGCTCGGCACTTGATTCTACTCGGCACTTGAACTTACTTGGCACTTGAACTTACTCAGCAATTGAAATTACTCGGCACTTGAACTTACTCGGCACTTGAAATTACTCGGCATTTGAACTTGCTCGGCACTTACTAGCTTGCTCGGCACTTGAAAAAAGACTTAGCTAAAACCTTAGATCTTTGATATGTTTCAGTGTGCTCATTCTTTGTATCTTTTAGTATGTCATCCAATACACTATTTCATCAATGGCTTAACTGATCCTTGTACTTCATTACAACATCATAACTTCAACCTTTCTCTAGGTGTTCTAGTTACATCTTATTGATTGTCTCCACCTTGACAATCAACTAATTGATAGTATTTGAATCACTAAAGAAATTTTCATCCCTACAAGTAGCAAGTTTGACATCAATGACAAAACAATGATTGAAAAGATTCTTTACTAGTTCCATAAATTATTCCAACAACTTTTCTTATGATCATTTCAATCATTTCCAACAAACACATGTTGATTTTGATAAGCTAGGGAGTGTTGATAAAAAAAAAGATAGAAGAGGCCACATATGATATGATGGAAACCTTTAAGACAACTCCAGTAGAGATTTCAAACTCATTACCAAATAGTTTATATGACTAAGTTGAGAAAAGGTGGCAATTTAGTTTGACCACTGAGAGTCAAATAAGAGAGGTTACATTAGCCCAAGTTATGTTTTCTTTTGATAATAAGATGATGGAAAAAGCCATGGAAAAACATAAGGAGATATTTTCCCCCAAGTACCAAGCATTTCATAACTTGAAGAAACAAGTAAAGGAGGTGGTATCCTAGAGCACATTACTTTGGAAAGTCATTTATGAGTTATCCATAGAGGCTATAGAGAAGAAAGGAGAAGAAGAGGAGCATGCACTTGAAAAAGATGAAGAAGAGAAAGGTGAGAAAAGAAAAAGAGAGCCCAGTCAAGGAAGCTACTATGGAGGGAATAGAAGGATAATGATGATGTTGAACACTTGTGATTTATGTATGTTCTCTTCATAATGGAGTAAGTGCTTTCCAAAACTTTATTCCAATACTTTTGCCACTAAAAGTTTCTTTATAACTTTCACTTCATGTAAAGGATCATGAGGAGCATTATGTTGAATGTAATGTTTGGATTAATAAACATGGTGATAATGGTGAGGATAAGGTTAAAAGGAAAAATACTAAGGGTTGAAAGAAAGACATCAAAGACCTCATCAAGAAATTTGTAACACTATTTCTAAAGATAAATGTGTTTTATATTTAAAGATATTTACAATGATCTTATTGTTTTTTATTTATTTTCTATAGATAAACTCTTCTATTAATATCATTTTATGATTTTTTATGTGTTTACTTCTAAAAAATTTCCCTCTCTACTATGTGGAATAAGAATTTAGTTAGTATTATTGTTAGAGTTCTTTTTAAAAGGGGCAAATTTAGTAGTATTGTTAGATTAGTTTGTGGTCACTGCACTAGCTACTTTTTGATTCTTTTGTTAGGTAATGGTGGATGTTTCTTTAGGCTTGAAAGGCTTGAATTTTTTCTCCCTCATTTATGTTTCTTTTGATATAAAAAAGAAACCAAAATGGGGGTTAATGTAGACATAAGAAACAAGGTTGTAAAATATCTGGAAGTCATTACCATGTGATCCTTGGTTTATGCTATGTGATTTTTGTATCTAGATTTAGGGTACTCCCCCTCCCATCTAAATAGAAAGAATTTTTTTTTTTTAATAGTGGTATTAAATTTTGTCTTCCATAGATTTTCATTTTTTGATTATTTATAATTTGGATTTGCATAGTTTGAGGCTTTCTCTTTTGATGTACAGGTCTATAGTAGTCATGAGGTTGATTTTTAAGTTGTTTTGATTTATTTATGGTTTGGTTTCTTCCTTTTTGATATTATTTATATTACTAGAAGTTAGAAATAAAAGACACACTAATGTGATTTCTATGAGATTAACTTGGTAGAGCATTTTATATTGAAAAATCTCTTAGAAACTTTACTATCATTTAATTAAAACATAGTTTGGGTTGTGTGCACCAAGATGGTGTACAAAAAATTCAACACTACAAAAGAACACAAAAATGTTAATATCATGAATGATTATTGAAAATTTCAAAAAGTTGATGGGTTTAGTTATCAATCCTGGCCAAAATATATAACATAAACTGAACAATTTTTCAATTTTCAAATAACTCAATAAGGTTATGAAAATAAAAAAGTACACTAAAAACTTGATCAGGTTTTGAAGAAGTAAAAATGGGTTCTACTCTGGACCTCATAACTTTCATATGAAGATTCCAATTGACTCTATTGAAAATGCATTGGAAAGTTATTGTAGAATCTATAACATAACAGAATTAAAACAATCCTAGGAAATCAAGATTCCATTTCCAATCAATTTGAATCAAACATTTTCTAGATTAGGCAATTATTTTATCCCAAACAATATGTGAATAGGTAAATAACAGTTCTATGATATTCCCCCCCTCTCTCTCCCTCTCAATTAAGAAAACACACATGTGTGCGTGTGTGCGCATGTGCACCCATGCACGCGTACACGCTCACACACACACACACACACACACACACACACACACACACGAATGCACACATCCACTCAGTAACTCCTAATCACTCTATATCTTACTTACTCCTAACCTATCTCATTCTCTCACTAACTCCTAACCTCTCTCTCTCTCTCTCTCTCTCTCTCTCTACTATCTCTCTACTACTACTACTACTAGCCTTTCTCATTATCTCACTAAATCCTAACCTCTCTCTCTCTATATATAACTTGAAATCCTTAGTCTTTATCTATCAAACTAACTTCTAACCCCCTCTCTAACTAAGCCATATCTCCATCCCTAACTAAACTATAAACCCAAAACTCTCTCTCTCTCTCTCTCTCTCTCTCTCTCTCTCTCTCTCTCTCTCTACTACTACTACTACTACTACTACTACTACTAGCCTTTCTCATTATCTCACTAAATCCTAACCTCTCTGTCTCTATATATAACTTGTAATCCTCAGTCTTTATCTATCAAACTAACATCTAACCCCCTCTCTAACTAAGCCATATCTCCATCCCTGCCTAAACTATGAACCCAAAACTCTCTCTCTCTCTCTCTCTCTCTCTCTCTCTCTCTCTCTCTCTCTCTCTCTACTACTACTACTACTACTAGCCTTTCTCATTATCTCACTAAATTCTAACCTCTTTGTCTCTATATATAACTTGAAATCCTTACTCTTTATCTATCAAACTAACTTCTAACCCCCTCTCTAACTAAGCCATATCTCCATCCCTAACTAAACTATAAACCCAAAACTCTCTCTCTCTCTCTCTCTCTCTCACACACACACACACACACACACACACACATAAGAAAGAAGGTTGAAAATAAGCTAGAAGTCATTACCATCTAATCCTTGGTTTATGTTGTTATGTCATTTTTGTATCTAGGTTTAGTGTACTCCTAGAGATTCTAGGAATAAAGTGTTGTCAAAAATAATTCCTACAATAGGGCAAGATGCCCCTACTATTCCATTCAGATATCTAGCTTCTTGCTCACCATCTCCACTTTTCCTTCTCAGAGTGTTCAAATTCAAACCAACATCACTATTCTACTCTCTACTGACCCCTCTGACATAACCATTCTTGGAAATCTTTATAATTGTTAGATATCTCATTAATAGGGGAAACTTATGGCTATATTAGTTTGTGTTCAATACCCTAGTTACTTTTTGATTATTTTATTTGCTAATGGAGGATGTTGCTTTAGGCTAGAATGTTCTAAAATTGTCTCCCTAGTTTATGTTGTTATGTGATTATTGTATTTATTTTCTATATTGATTTTGATTTTTATCTTCTATAGTTTTTCATGTTTTTATTTGTTTTGGTTTAGATTTGCATAATATAATGTTTTTTCTTTTGATGTATGGGTTTATAGTAGTCATGAGGTTGATTTATATTTTTTGAATTTAGTTTTGGTTTGGTTTCATCATTTTTTGATATTATTTATAATATTAGATATCATAAATAAAAGATATGTTGATGTTGATGTTAATGTTGAAACCAGTGTCACCTTTTATAAAGAAACAAGATATTAGAATGCTACAGTTCAACATTAATGACAAAAAAAGGGTATTTGTGTTTAGAGTTTGAAGATGATGCAAACTGATGAAGTGTTTAGAATTGGATAAATTTTATGCCTATAATTTTTATGATTTTTTTGAGTAAGAATTTTTTCATTCTATTTTATTTTGAAGTCCCTTTTTTTAACTGTAAAAAATATAGGGCATAGTTCCCATCAAATAAGTATATACAAATCTATTTTTTTTTGTTTTGACTTGACAATATCTTATATATGACATGTATAGCCAGGGAACAAAAAGATAAATAGTTATTTATGATGTATATTTTATTTTTTATAAGTACTCAAGCTTGACCTTATCATAATTTGATAGTTTTTTCCTCCTGAAAAAAGTTCCCAATCAAATCTACATGTTCTTGAAAAAAAATTACATATTCATGAAGATGACTCTCTCCTCTAGAGATAAATATTATTCTAAATTTTTTTTGATATTATTTACTATTCTTTTTCCTTTTTTAAGGGAGCCTCTTCTAAAATGTTAAAATATTGACTTATAATATTTTCAAATTATAGCATATTATAACTAATTAGAAAACTAAAAAAATTCTATAACGATGATAACGAATTTGAGATCTCTAAAAGGGTATTTTTAGTGTTTTAAACATAAAAAAAAAATTGATAGAGAAATAAGATTTGTCCAAAACAGGTTTTGGTATCCTAAATAGTGATACAAATATATGCTTTTATTTATGATTTCAATGAGAGTACTTTTGCATAGCATGTTATACTAAAAGCTTTCTTAGAAGCTTTACTATCATCTAATTGAAATGTAGATTTGTATTAAATTTTTTTGTTCAGGCTCACTACAATTAGATTATGTTTTGAAGTATATAGATAGTAACCAAGAGAGATAGGTGGCTGACGTGGAGTACAAAAGGGTTAAAAGATCAGCGGGAGGTTACCTCCCTATCATCTAACCAATACCAGTTTCATACTTCAAAAAACTAACATGATCCAGAAGAACCCTAACAACATCAGTCCTACTATCATCAAGCAGATAAGTAGGAAAAGTATTCCAATAGTAAAACAACATGCTACTACTAATAGTCCAATAATGAAACTTATACAAATAACAAAAAACCTCATAAGGTATCAAGTTCAAATTAAACAATATCATTGTAATAAAAGGAAAAATAGTCAACAAGGCTAACTACCTTCCTTTTTATCCAATTCCTCAACATCCTTTGCCTTAGGCCCATCCATGTCCATAGTCACCCCCTCCTCCTTAACAAGTTTTTCCAAGAGGGTCTTCATCTAGTCCTTCACCAAGAAGTCATATGTGGAGCTAGAAGTCTCGCTATCCTTGGCCAGGTTCTGTACATCCTTATTCACCTATAGAAAGTAAAGGGTGGTTGGTAGAAAATGCATCAATTTAGTGGAGAACTCAGCCAAGGTTTCAAATCTTTCACAGATGCCAATATGATTATCTAGATTTGCAATCACTCCGCTCATGGCTATGCTTTCCTTTTCTTCCCCACTTTATGTTTAGATTATGTTAAACATAAAAGAATATATCATTAAAATTATACCTATTTACGTCATTTACATATTTATATTAAAAACTTATTTATACTAATAATAATATTTTATAATAATCAAACTGGCTAATTATGAAAATGGGAAATGATGATGCAGGCAAACTGGCTAATTGGGAAACTTCTTTCACTTCTATAAATAAGATAGAAGTGGATGATTTAAGGATTATGGGAGACGATTTTGAGCTGGCGGTGATAGATAAGTAAAATGGCATGTCAATCATAAGGTTGGAAGATGATTTAAGGATGTTGGAAAATGATTTATAGCTGGTGGCAAAGACAAGTAAGATGGCATGTCAACCATAATGAAGGATACGTGAATGTATAGGAATGTGACCGTTGGTAGGTGGTACTCGATCTTGGCAAAGATTTTGTGTTATTTCTTAATTTGTTTCTGTAGGTTTTGTAAAGTGCTAGACGGCAAGCTTTAATTACTTAAACAAGTGGAAGGATTGCACATCTGCAAAAAATGCATCAAAACTTGATTCAAGGGCGATCTTCTTCAAATTTTCTTTGTTATTTATTGTTGGGTTTGGTGGTTTTGAAGAAAGGATTTACATAGCCATCTGAAGGCATTTAAAGGGCCTGTGACAAAAGAATGAATGAGAGGTCTTCACAAGATTAAATCAGAAGCTATGGTGGAAGCAATGCTACTGGTGTTGGGGTCGTAGTTTCAGGAGAGGTAGGTACAATGACGCTCAAATCTTGATATCATCTCGATGGTGATAGCTATGTATATTGGTTTATAGGTTTTTCTCAGGTAGATGGAGTGTGACCTTTGGATATATAGAAAGGTCCATAGTAGCCCGTGTATAGTTCAGTATGGTTAACTATTTTTCGGTTAGTTTTTGGGTTTGAACTTGGAAGAACTTTGTATATTTTTTATCTTTTAATTTATTACTTATTACCGACCAAAAAATAATAATAATAATATTTTATAATAATATTAATAAGAAATACAATTTAATATATAATAAATGAGTTGAAATTAATAGATTTGAATTGTCACCTTCTAGAATGATGTGTACTAGCTAGGCATTGGTTTGTGGTGTTTATTTGCTATTTTCAAATGATGTAGTTAGTAAGCCCAACCTTGTAATTAGAATAGCTAGTAAATTAAAGAAGCATCATAGCGATATTTATTAAACATAGGGGTGCCTCTATCAAGGAATCATAGCATTGCATTTGATATAACTCATTGTATTATTAATAAAACTATCTACCTTTTGTTGTACATGTATTCTCCAAACAGATGTTTAAAGAATAGTTCATTGATAATCTTGCTAAACATAAAATTATCTTATATGCAAGTAGAGCTATCTTATCGAAGAGTCTTGCACACATTAAATAACTAGAAATAATTTATAAATGATAAATTATTAACTATTGAAGATGGAAAGAAACTATCACCTCCTAAATGCTAAATTTCCCATTTAATCCTACAAGTTAACATCTTATTTTTAATTTAGTTAACATTTAGCTTACGTGGTGTGATCCATGACTGTTTCAAGTAATATGCTATGCAAAATACATTAGAATATTCTTATAAAAACAAAATCAGCAAATTCCTAAATGACCTACTCACCATTATAAATGAGATAAAACTAGTAAAAATAAAACTCATGTGTTAAGGGATGCCAATTTTATTTATGATTTCATAGCAAATACAATTGTTTTAGAAGTCTCTCTTCATGAAATGATTAAATAATGACAAAATAGATAGTACAAAGCTATTAGATAAAGATTTTTAATTTTTTCTTTATTAGGAAGTAGTGCTTGAAGAAATTTATATTTTGACTAGAGGATTTTAAGTACTTAAGTAGTAAATTCAATGTGCTAACTATTCTGTCTAAAATTTCTAAGATGAAATGTGTAGCATGAGTGGAACACCATGACTTCCCATGTTCCTAAAGAGTTGTGCTTCTCCCAAGAACCCCATGTTGATTTAGAAATGTCCTCTTAGGTTTTGTGATGGGGGCATTATAATGTGACATTTAGAATTTTCAGTGTTAGGGTGTTTTGTGAACTATCAATAGCATTTGACACATTTTTTTGATAAAAAAGTTGACTAGAGTTATTTTTTGAAATTATTTTCTAAAATTTTCTATTAGAATAGTATAAAATAAGGATGCATAGCAACTAGTTCTTGTCAATGTGGAATTCGTTAATGTATTAGTAATATATTTAGGCTCCATATTTGAATTGTAAATATTTTGAGTAAACACATGTTGTATTATATTTTTGTATGCAAATACAAAATTGATGACACTACATTTTTGTCATTCTATATTATTTATAGAAATTTAAATATAAAACAATATGTTTCATTTATTAAATTAAAGAATATCATTATCCATAATCACTATTTGTGAGAGGATAACAAGCTAATACAAATAATTTTAAATGTAATGTCATTGATATATAATGTATATTAATTTTGTTGTGGTAAATGTGTTGAGATACAACTGTTTTAATCTTGCGAGCGTTTGCAAGAAAATTAAAAAATCTATTTGTGGTAGATTTCCACATGTTTATGCATTGGAAAAAGGTGTATGAGTTATTCGAAATGTGGTTTGTCCATAATACAATATAGGAGGGCCATTTTTAATGCATAGATGACTCATTATATGACTTATATGAGGGTATAAACTAGGAGACAAAATTATGGACAAGATTTATATTTTGACTTGGTTGTTTTTACCATCTTGGAATTAGAAATGTCAACGATGGGCAACATGTGGCGTTGTAGTTTTGCCCATTGTTTTGTAAAACCACAAGTGGTTATTGATGTATAAAATCACTATATAATTAGGGCTTGAGGAGGAGTTTATGTCGCTAAGTTTTTTTTGCAAGGCTAGGTGTTAGAAGGCATCTCTTTGAGTTTGAAGTTGTGGTGACACTCCTATAAGAACTTGCATTGCAAGTGTATTGCAATTCTCTTGATTTGATAATGTATTATGTAGGTTTTGGAGGGTGGGGTTTTTCTCCTATAAGTGGTTTGCCATGGTAATCATTGTGTTATCTATTCATTATTGTTTTGATTGATCATTAATGCATTGCTTGAGATCTTTTGTGATACTTATGCTAAAATTTGTATAGTCATTGTCTCAGGATTAGAGTAGGTAGTATTTCTATGTACCTTTGCTTCTTATAAGTGGTATCAGAGTACGGCCAATTTTGGTTCTATTTTTTAGGTACAAGGTTTTTGAGCTAATCAAGCTTCAAGTGGGAGCTTGTGTAGAGTATTTCATTTTTTATTTATGGGATTGAATTGTAGCATAGAATAGTTTCTAATATTTTATAACATTCAACACTCAACATGCTACATCTATGGTTTTCTCCATAAATTTCCCAATCACTATAGGTTGAACAACATTGAAACATTTGGCCAAACCATCTGAAGTTCCATCAAACTGGCCAAAATAAATAGACACTTCTTCCATCTCATCTAATTCATATACAATGTTATCAATAGGTACATAGATAATAAAATTGTTTCCATAATTTTGATACAGAGAAGTAGTGCCTCTTCTCTTCCAAAATTTTTGTGGGCATCATGAAGTACTCATTTATTTGTAATACAAATAGATTTGATACCTAATGTGTCAAAATTGAAAATTTACTTTAAATTTGAGTCCTACACCAATTTCTACAAGAGATGGGCAATTCATGAGAATGGAAATAATTTCTTGTGATGGGCACACATTATTGAGTTGAAGTTGTGGAAAGAAGAGATTGGGAAGATTTGACATGATTCTCTTATCATTTTTTGGTAACTTTATCCTAGGATGATGATTAGGCCATAATTCATTAGAAGCTCATTTAGGCATTGCATGTCCAGAGAAACTAATTCCTCTACTTGAATTCCCTTCACTTCCATTTCTTGAATGAATCATGTTAGAATGCCTACCTCATATTGGAACTAAGTGCCAAGATATTTTGGATTGTAGAAATGGAGATAATGAGTTCTAGATTAAGGATAAGAAAATGACTAGATTTAGAACATTTTTTACTGAAATAATGAAATGAGTGAGGGTTTTTGAGAGGTGATAGAAGAGTTATACAGTGATATATAGGTAGATTTCAAATATAAATAGGGTGTTTTTTGGGAAAATTAAAGTTGTGGTAACCAGTTTATTTGAAATTTTAATTAAAACTCTTTTCATCTAAAAAATGGGATGATTCTGATTTCAATTTTAAATATATGACTTTTAAAAATTATTATATGCATCTTATTTTAAAATTCTAATTATCTAAAATATGAAAACAAAATATTATTAGATATTTATTGAAATAATTTTCTATATTTTTTTATTTTTTCCCTCTTCTAATGATTCACAAAAAAAATTGAAATCATAATCTATAGAAGATGCTAAATATTTATTAAATGTATTTGATGTGTTCCCCTAAAACTTAATGGAAAAATGTTGGCACAATTATAATTTTAAAAAAATTATATGAATCTTATTTTAAGATTTTACTTATTTAAAATACAAAAGAAAAATATGATTAGATATTTATAGAAATACTTTTCTATATTTTTAATTTTTTTCCACTTCTAGTGATTCACAAAAAATGTTGAAATCATAATGTATAGAAGATGCTAAATATTTCTTAAATGTGTTTGATATGTTCCTCTAAAACTTAATGGAAAAAATGTTGGCACAATTATAAAATTAACAAGTGTCATGTAGTGGCTTGTATTTTCTGTAAGTTGTAAAAAAATTTTTTTTGACAAAACTTTAATAATATCATTATTTTTTTTAAAAAAAATTGGAGTTCAAAAAAGGCTCACGGAGGAAAGATCTTGTAGGAAAATCTCCACATCATCACTTAGAAAAGACAACATTCCTAGAAAGACCTAATGACATTCAAAGTAATCTACTCTAATTGCTAAACCAAAAATGGGCAATTAAGAAAGCCAATTACAAAAATATGATTATAGAGCCACATTACATCAAATTTCTTTTAAGATTGTAATTAGTTGAAATATGAAAACAAAATATGGTTAAATATTTGTAGAAGTATTTTTTTAAAAAAACTCTTCCACTTCTAATGATTAAATAATAATGTATAGAAGATGTTAAATATTTATTAACTATTTGATTTGTTCTCAAAAATTTAATGTAAAAAATGTTGGCACAATTACAAAATTAACAAGTGCCATGTAGTGGTCTATATTTTTCTTAAGTTGTTATAATTTTTCTTAAGGGTAAAACTTTAATATTTATATTATATCATAATAATAATTACACCATCCTTTTCTAGTTTTAAAAAGGGCTCATGGAGGAAAAATAAGTAAGTTGTTACAAGTTAAAGTTTATGAAATAAATTAAATAAATATGAGTAGAATATAGGTGGTGAAAGTTTGATGGCAAGAATTGACTTAAATGAAAGAGTCATATAATATTAAAATAAAAAAATGAAATAATTAAATTAGTATAAAACTAATGTATAGTAGTATTTAAAATATTTATGTATGTTTTATATATAAATAAAATATAACTATGAAAAAATTGATGAAGTAGTGTGTGGAATGTTAATTATAGAAAAATATTTTTAGAGTACAAATTGAATGAATTAGTTACACATAACTTAAGATGACTAGAGCCAAGAGTTAGAAGTGAGATAGTTAACCTAAAAAACCTAAACTTTACATATATTTTAATATATAGGAGAATTTTAGAATATTTCTTGATAATATGGGTAAATGTAGTGCTTTTTCAAAATTTTCTCCTATAACATCCAAATATATTAGCTAGTCCAATTGCAGTAAAATAATATAAATGATTTAATAAATTAAAAAATTCACATATATGATTTTTTGTATTAAGTATAGGAAGATCAAAATCATACAATAAATCCACAAAGTATCAAAAGATCAGAGGGCAAGCCTCACATCAAAAAAAGAGAAAAGGACAAGCCTCACATACAACCGAGAATAAGAGAAAGAGAAGGAGCAAAATGAGTAATTAATGGAGCACATCTTCAAATGTATCCATCCACACTATGCAACCCATTTAGCCTTCCATCCACACCATGTTCTTCTAATATTGAATTTGTTTCAGCATGTAGAGCATTTTGCTTGTGAAGCTACGAGGATTCTTCTTAACCTCCTCGCTAATGAGCTTAACTATTTGATTGAAAATGTGAATATTATCCAAATGTTGCCTCCATAAGTGCCCATTCTGTACCTCATTAGAAAAGAATGAGCATGAACATCTTTAAGCAACCTTTTAAACTTTGACTTCCTAGTCTTCATAGTAATTTGGTCCTGTGAAATTTAAAAAAAATAATTGACGCTATGAAAAGACTTGGTAAGGAATCTGGGTATATTTTGAAAACTTTCTTCATTTTGCAATTCCAAATTCGTCACAAAATGTTAGTTGAGAGAATGTCCCAAAACATGTTAACATTTTTTTTTGCATTAGAAATAAAATTAGTAATAATTTCAAAATTATTAAAGGTAGAGGAAATAGATATACCAAACATTAACCAAACCTCTTTAGCAAAACTACAATCAAATAAAATATGTCTTCCCATTTTCGGGACTCTATAAATGTTGCAATAATCAATATCAGAGAAATAGCTTCTAATGGGAAGCTTGTTAAGAATAAGAGACCATTTAAAACATTTAATTTTTGGATCAATAGAACTTTTCCAAAGATAATCAAACTATTTCTTCCAAGCAGGAGTGTCTAGATTAGTATACCAAATGTTATTGATATGACTGATAATATCTTCATTGTGATTGATAACTTTGTAAATATCCTTACCTTTGAGTTTGGAGATGATGATACCACGAAGCCATTTAATTTTCAAATAACTGTTAAAATCAACATGACATAAGGTAGGGATATCCTTACTAGCCTTGACAATCATATTATAAGTCTTTTTTATGAAAATCAAGAAGATTAAAATTATTCTTTAACTTTTCCTACTAGATAAGGGTTTCCTTTTCAAAAATATCAATATCTTGGCAGAGTAGCCTTGGGTAAGTGCAAGGGGTTTATTGCCTAGTTTAATGTTCCACCAAATGGACCTTTCACCATAGAAGATATTATTATCAAAGAAATCCTTGTTATTTATGAACTACCTAACATGGTTCCAAGATTTCCAAATGGACTTAAACACAACAAAGCCTTGAACCATGATAGGAAAATCACCACAAATGACATTAGCAAGGGGAAGGTCCTTCCATAACTTAGCCTTTATTGGATAGCCTCTCCTGATGTTTGCATAATTCAAGTGATATAGAGTGATAATAAAAAATTAAAATATTTACATCTTATTGGTTGACATAAAAAAATATGTGTCGCTAATTAAGGACAAGTGATTGAAATAGTATAGCCTATGAAAAATCCAATAATGTGGTAAAACTATCATTAAATGAGGTTGAAGGTAATTAATTTTTTCTTCTAAATTCGTAAAATTAAAAAAATTTATTGATCAAAGAAAATTCTAGAGGGCATATTACAATGATAACACTAAAATGTTAAAAACAAAGAAAAAAAATGCTCTAGAAGCTTAAGAAAACTACTACCATGCATATTTGAAATGCATTTCCAACTGCGTACTATAAAGAAGCACAGAGGCATAAGTTCCAGTTTAGCTAAGCAAGTAAATAACCCAAATCAACCTCTTCAAATTAGAAGAAGCAGTATAATTCATTTTAATGAAAGCTATCAAAATATTAGACTAGAAGACAATAATAACAAATAAGAAAATAATGTAATATTTTCAAATAGAAGTCAAAATTAGTTGTGAGAAATAATAATTATTTTTATTTAATATTGATTAATATATAATCAAATAACACCAAAAAAATTGATAGACAATTTTTCATTATTCAAAAAACAATTAGAAGTTTATAATAGTGAATTCAAACATTTTTTGTTGTTGTTTATATCTAAGTTTTTCCTTTGTTCACACTCTTAGGCCACCATGATATGAAACTTTTATCTATCAATGCTGCCACTATTAACAAAGAAGTTTTCTCCTATCTATCTAGGAAAAATATTGGTCAGTCACATGGGTGATATTTATTTAGATAGTAATCTACCTTCTTTTGTAAAGGAGTTCATTTAGGGCCTCACAACGTGATTATTTATAAATAAAATAGCAATCACTTCTATTTATAATAGATACACTAAGAGATGTAAATACATACACACATATTAAATGAGACTATTTAGATTCTAAAAAAATAACTTAGATCAAGAGAAATTTTAAAACTATAGATCTATTTTTTTAAATGACTTTTCATATTTTTTTTGCCCATCCATTGCACACTAAGGTACCATTTCTAGTAAAATGATAAATTAAAAGCATGCACACTTTTGATCCTTTGTTGCACTATAGTAATGTTAAAAACTTACACACATTAATCAAAATCTTATATATATATATATATATATATATATATATATATAAACATATGATTTAAATATTAATATAATTTTTTTAGAAAAGGTTGTAAATTGAGTACAAATAGTTTTCTAGATTTGGAATGAGCTTTACTAGATGTTTATTTCTTAAGATGTAGTCAAACCTTCTTATTTGAACAACTTGTAAACAGTTCCATCTCCATTACAACCCACAAATTTGAAGACGTAATCAAAAAAAAGTTTTCCACTAGTTTTTATTGAACATGAGGGTGGACTCATGATTGAATCACATCATTGTCCTCTAATTCATATACAAACCTCATATTCAATTAATATAGAAAATATTTCATGTCTGTTTGACTTTAAAAATATGGAGATTTTGATGCAAATTAAGCTAAGAACCATTAGTTTTAGTAGATTTATATAGTTGTTTGTCCTTATGTAAATATTTAGAAAATAATGGTTTCAATAACTAATTAGTTAGAGTAGGAATAATTATTTGTTGAAAATTAGACTCCTTTTACAAGAAAATAGAAAGCAATTTTGTTATTGGTTGTTGTTTTGTTTTTAATCTCAATTGTCAATTGAGAATCATTCTCAGTCATTGATTTTTCTGAGTGTAGTATATAAGGGGGTTAGTGGGGCATTTTGACAACATTATTTGGAGAAGAATTGCAATGTTACAAAATAATCTTGCAATGTTAGCAAGGGAATAGTGATAACATTCAGGATAGCAGTGGAGGAATATCAACAGGAGAAATTAGAAGGTTGTCATATAACTATTAGTAAGAGGGGAGGAATTTGGTATCTCTTGATTTGTTTAAGTTAATATAATTCCTTATTTATAGAACTATTTTTACCTTAGGGGCTTTTCTAGGGATGATTGTCCAAAAATAGTGTCTTTGTGTTGCTGATTTCTTTTAGTATTTTTGGTGAAGTCGCATTTGTGTTAGTTTTGAATATTAGATGTGAATTAATTTTTAGCATTTAAATAGTTATTTATAATGGGAGATTAATAATCAATAATTGCAATAGTAATTTTAAAATGGTATCCAATCAGTTTTGAGACTAGAGAAGTATTTTCCTAGGAAACAAATTAAGGGTTTATTAAACCTAGCTTGATATCTTTAGATTTATTGCTTTTATCCCTTGGGATGGCTTAAGTTGGTTTGAGAGGTCAAGATAGATTGAATGGTGCCTCAAGTTCTAGTGCTTGAAAGGCCAAAATTTCTTTAATGTTGGAAGAAAATTGTATCAGGGGTTATGTTACCATTGTTGTAGTTGTAACTATAGATGTAACACAATCGGCAACATATAAGAGGAAGAATGCCAAGGTGAGGAGGATAATCCTTGATGGTGTCAAGGATCATATTGTTCCACATATCTCAAAGCTAGACATGGTGAACAAGATGTAGGATGCAATTTTGAATATGTATTGGAATGCTACCACCAATAGGAAGATTATTCTCATAGAGAAGTTAAAAATTATCTATATGAACCAAGGAGAAGACATCACAAGTAACCTCATAAAGATTAGATTTTCAAAGGACAACTTAGTATCTATTAATAAAATTTATTTTTAACTAGATTTTATTGTCTTTCACTTTAGAGACAAGAAAGGTGAAGAAGGAAACATGAAGAGTTCTAAAATAAATGATCAAGGTTAAACATGAAAATAGAATGAGATGTACAGAGAAATTGAATTGTGGGCATTGTTGTGGTTTCACAATGCACACCTCCATTTTGACTCACAAAATGGGGCCCCCTAGTTCCAAATCTCCTATGACACTTCTAGTTTGAAGCCTTGGCCATTATGGACCCTCCCTTGGGTTTCAGTGAAACCCTAATCTCTAATTGTGAAGGGTTGGGTAGTCAAAGAAAAGGAAAAAAAGCCTGAATATATTGACTAGTTTCCTTTAAGTGCATGCATGCACACTTGACCCCACTCTTGGGATGTGCACATATGCATGCCTATAGCTTCCTGCTAGAGATGTGCACAAGGATTTTCCCCCTAGACCTATATAAACCCACTCCCCCCTTCTTATATTTCCTCACTTCACTCTTGCCTCCAGTCAGACACCGCACCTCCCAACATTATCACCCTCTATAGGTATTCTAGTCTGCATCCCCTACACATATGCATTTAAGGTAAAATGATATCCAAAAGGTGTGCATGTGTGCACCTTTGCAAAACCCAAAAACACTAAAACAACATAAAAGAAAACAACCTAAAACAAAGGCTAAAGAACTCTAATTAGGTGGGTTCTCTATGGAGGAGATTGAATAAGAAGAATACTCCCTCCCCACAAGTTCCAAAGACCATCCTTGAAGAAGAGGATGAGGAATATGTAGAATAGATAGCATTTGTCCCTTTGAGATAGAGAACCTATTTGACCAAATCTATAAAGGAAGAGAGAATAAGAAGTTCTATTCAAACACCTCCACCCACTCCAAGAGAGCCTATCCAACTAGAAATTTCAAAAGATGAACAAAAGAAAATGATAGAAGAGATTAAAAGTGAAGTAACTCATGTCTTTGACCTCTCAATCTTTGATTTCTTTCCACTGGGAAATGAGATGGTGGGTGAGAATATGGGTGATACTCACACAAGTAAGCTATTAGGAGAGGATTGGAATCAATTTCCTCCCCTTACTCAAGGACCTTTGGGCATTCCATCACCACTATAATAGAATATGACAACCTTTTTGGATAAAGGGTTAGTAACTCCACCTCCTCAAACTACACAAGTAGAAGTAGAACATCAAAAAATTGAGGAGGGAGAGTACCAACAACTTCATCCCGATGAAGGGAAAATATTAGAAGAAAATGAATAGACTCCCCTAGATATAGAGGCTAGATCCTTAGCCCAATAGAGCACATAAACTCCTTCAGGACTAACTTCTTCAACCAAGTACATGTCACCCATGTGGGCTACAAAACCATGGATAAAGAGCGAGGTCATATTTTGATAGAATAATCAACTAGATCTTATGGAAGAGGATAGAATGAAGGAATTACTAAAAGCAATAAAGAATCTTGAGCCACCTAACAGTGATACTAGAATATTTTCCTTCATCATGAAGAGTTAAGATCAAGGCCTTCTACTTCATATTTCTATTCCTCCTCCTCATGTTGACACCAAAGAACTGATTCTTAAAGATTACTAAATAAATGAAGTCATGCTAGGAAAGTCCATGGTGGACATGTCCAAAGTGTTGATTAGTATAGGCTTGAAGGAGGTATTTCAACACATGGATCAAGATGAATTAGAATTGATAACAATAAAAAAGAAAAATGATCTACTTAGAGGCTACCTAAATGAAGTAGTTGAACCTATTGACCTAGAAAATCTAGAGGTCTCTCTTGGAGTTGCACTAAGAAGAAAAAAGGTAGGGTTGCAGATAAGACTTATTTTTGGAATCATGCTAGCAATGATGTGACAATTTTTAGGAGAGAGGAGTGCTAATAATATAGGGTAATTTAAACTTGTTTCATATCATCCAATTAAATTCCAAAAAGTTATTTTCTAAAGTGAACCAAGGTTTTGTGCTAATTAATGAAGTACAATCTTGGGTCAGAAGTACTAGATGCTAATGGAAGTATATGTTGTACAAGAGATGGATAAGCTTGATGAATAGATAGAGAAGATATTTGTAGGTAAAAACTAATTGAGGGATTACATGAGGGCATCTAGCTGATAAAAGGTAAAGCTCAAGAGCAATTTTTGGAAGTGGAAAAGTACTATAACTCCACTAGCTTTGAGATGTTTGAGGATGAGTAAAAAACTAAGCTTTTTGTGGTGCCATTAGTAGTCCAACAATTCAAAGGAACTTTTGAAGATGCTTCATTAGAAGCTGATGTCAAAGAACCATTTAAAATTGAAGAGGCATTGTTATAACTAGACACCAACCTTGAGAATTTTGTAGAGACTCAAATAGAAGTTAGGAACTACTGGTAGATTGTAAAGAGTAAGTATGAGGCTTTAGATTTACCAAAAGCTAGTCAAGTAGTAGAGATAATAGAGAAATTGAAGAATAAACATCCAAACATCATTTTCATATAAAGGGGAAGAAATCCCAAATGCTAGAAATTTAGTTTTGACAGTTAGAAGAATTTTTGTTTTTTTGTCTAGCTTGTCACCAAGGTGCACATGTGAACTTTCTACAAAGGTGCACCAACAATTAATTTTTAATTCCTAATTTAGTACATCCCATGCACTAGAAACACATTTTGATAGTAGCTCAACTCTCATAAACATCTAAAGGAGGCTAGGCTATCATTTTTAGAGCTTCTAGAGACTTCTAAGTCATCTCATAGCTTCCTTCTTCTTATATTGTTATTATTTCATTCTTTTGTGTCATGTAAAGGCTCATGCACCCATTATTAAATATAAACAAGGGTTGAGACCCACTTAGCACCATTTAGATAATCAATTTGTATATAATTAGATTTGTTTAATTAGCTTTTATCATAAGTTTGTATTTCAAGAGCTCTCACTTCTAAAACAAAGGGAGGAGATGATTTCTTATAAATGTATGGCTACATTATCTACTCCAGGTCTTTATTTTGATGCAATAATATATGCTATTGGTTGTCTCATTCAGAGTGTAGTTATTCTTGCCAGAGTATGTTATTTTTGTGAATGAATGTTCATAAATAATAATGGAGCAATTGGTTTTATTGTTATGATTGTGCGATCATTTAGTTCTAGTATTTTCCTTGTGTTAATGAATTCCATTTTTGTGATGAATTGGAGAGAGGATCATCTTTTTTCTTGCATAAAATTTTGTCTTGTGTGAGAAACCTTTTCATGGGCTTGGGATTTAATGAAATGTAGAACATCTTTTGATTATTATGGATGTCCCCTTCGATGATTGCATTACTAAAGTTGAGGAAGTGTTTCTCATAATTTCATTGGCTTCCTAGCTAGATCCTTTTAATAATTTAATTAGTAGATGTGTTATTACCTTGTCTTATGTCTGTTAGGAATTTCCCTTTCAATTATTTTCTTTAAATCTCTTATTGCACTAGCTTTGTTATTTTCTTTTCAAACACTAGGTTAAAATAGGAATTCATATAATTGCATCAATAAACTATATTCATCATAAAAATAAAAAATAAAAAAAAAATCTTATTGTGGCTATATTTCAAAGAACAATAGATTGTGTAGATTAGTTAGAACTAGCAAAGGCCTCCTAATGAATATACACATTCATCTTCAATTGAGTTACCCAATAGGTTGAAAAACCCACCCGGAACCTTGGATTTGGTCCTTGATCAACTTTTCAATAGAGAGAGATCCAAAAGGATTCATGTCTTTCAACATCGTGCAAAATGAAAGCTCAACAAGCATGATGAACATCTCCTTCAAAAATACTTTTTTTCCATGAAGGGAGATGTATCACATGTTCATAGTAATCATAGCTGCACAAGCTCCAATATATATATATATATATATATATATATATATATATATATATATATATATATATATATATATATATATATATATATATATATATATATATATATATATGTATGTATGTATGTATGTATGTATGTATGTATGTATGTATGTATGTATGTATGTATGTATGTATTTGTATATGTATAAATATATATGGATTTGTATATGTATATCTATATCTATATGTATATCTATATGTATATGTAGATAATACATAAGGTGAATATTATTAGTATCATGATAAAGTATATTTGTATTAATGTGCAAGTTAGGAAATCTAAATATCAATAAAACCAAATTCATAATTATTACATTCATTTTAACTATCATATTTGAATTCACCATATATGCAATAAACTTATATAATAACATCATAATTTTATTTTATTTTTAAAGAAAAATTAGCAAGCCACTATAATATTTTATTAAACTGATTCAAGAGGTCAACTGGGAAAGAATCACTAAGAAAACCCAATCTCATCCCTATTATACATAAAGTAAGTATTTGGAGAAAAAGTTACAAAGGATGAGATTATTATCTCTCACCAGTACATTAGGAATAGGATATGAATCCATATAAAATTTTGACAACTCATTACATACAAAAGGATTATCATATCCAAGTAATATCTACAGCTAAAAGGAATAAAAAATAGAGATGGTCATGCAACTACAAGGTAATAGTGCCTACGTTTAAGCCCATGGAGCTTGAAAAATTAGAAGCCCTTTGAAGATCAATAAGGGCATGTCCCACCTTCTTGATTCTTTCCACCAGTTGGAAACCCGTTGATTGTGAGGCAGATTGCAACACATTTTTTAGATAAATGAAGCTGCAGTTGTCTATCGACTATTTAATGGAATAAAAAAAAAAAAGAACTCATGTTTTTGTAGAAGTTGATTATGTGAAAATAGGCCGCCAACTAGTGCCATTCCATTCCATAAATTATAGTTTTGCATGGCCAATATCAATTTATTACCAACAAGGAAATGTGGATGAATTACCTTTTGGGCCAAAGCATGAAGCATCTTCAAAGATTGCATGAGATCCATAGCATTTGAGAGAAAAATAGTCATAAGTTGTGATGGGTAGAAAACTAGTGGCACCAAGGGACATAAGAGCTCATCACTAATGGTGTGCTGAATAGCTCTTCGAACTGTGGGTGAATGTACTATGAACATTTGATCAAACACTACATCTGTGATATCTCTGGGAAACACAACTTCCTCTAATACTGATGGTAACTAGATACAAATTTTTTTGGGTAGAATGACATGGTGTTGTTTGTGACACAACTCAAAAGTTGAAGCAATTTCCCACCCAGAATTCATCTTGATTCATAGTCACAATGCACAAAATTAGATTTTTGCATATGAATGCAATTAGAAGATTCGATAAATATAGGCATTATTCCACTTCTAATAAATTGTAGACATTGAAATGTCATAAGCCATGTGAAATCTCACATATTAAGTCCTTGCATAAGCTAGAAATAGTACTTTTAATGCCGCACCTTAATGACTCAGATTTATCCACATGAAGGGAATCAATACAAAATACACAAATTGAGTGTCGTTAGTACAACAAGAAGGTTTTGAGGTGACCCAATTGTACTTCTTAATTCTTGTCAGCATAAGTTTCATGCTAAATAAATTTGCATGAATAAAGAGTGTACTCAAAGAATGTACTGAAGCATATCAGATCATAAATGTATATTTAAATGTTTGTGGTTGTAATGTCCAATATGAACTCCACCTTTATACTGATAACTAAATCAGAATCCAAGCAAATATAGAGTTAATTTAGATGGCAAACAAGTGATGGTTGCTAAGAAAATGGTTGGGTGCTACACAAAATTGTAACATGCACCAAACAATCATATGAATGAAACATTTTTCGAGCCATATATGCCCAAAACACATGTTTATCGAGTCTAAATAATATATGTTGGGAACACTATGTATGCCGAACAAGTATTAATAATTACCGAGTCAAGTAAAAGGGGGAGTCAAATGTGTATTGGTGGTTGCTAATTCACATACCAGGTGACTAGAGCTACCGAACAATTAATGATTACCAAGCAATTATGCTAGTGCCAAGCAGTATAGGAAGAACAACTCATTTTTCAACTAGGAAATTATGCCATGTGAAAGTAACATGCACCGAGCAACATAGGAATTAAACATGTGTCAAGCCATATATGCCGAGTACACCATCTTTGCTAAGCCCAAACTGTATATTTTGAGAACACTGTGTATGCCAAGTAAGTATTAATGATTAACGAGTCAAGTAAAAAGTGTTGAGCCAAATTTGTATTAGTGGTTGCCAAGTCAGAAAACAAGTAACTAAAGGTACTGAACAAGTAATGATTACCAAGAAATTATGTTGGTGCCAAGCAGTACATGAAGAACTACTCATTTCCTAAGCAATCAACCAAGAAGTTATGCCCTATCTATTAGTGGCTACCAAGTCAGAGTACAACACAGAGTGATTGTTATGATCAAAGTTTAGCTGCCATATCAGTCTAGATAAGATTTTTTAGAACAATATGTTTCTCAATTATGGGTGATGGATGAAGTGATGAAACAACAAACCCATCACACCCCAATTTCAATAGATAATCTGCAACTTGATTCCCTTCATGATAAGTATGTGAGATACAAACATCCTTACATTCATCAAGAAATATCCAAATTTGGTTAAGTATATATTTTAATCTCCAAGATATGAAGCGGCTGTAGATACAAGCATCAACAATGATAGAAGAATCCCCTTCTACATGCAGCTAGTGGAAGTTACCTTGCTTTGCTAATATAAGACTAGCTAATAGGGCATGTGCCTCAGCCATGTTATTTGTATTAGAAGGCAAGGGAGATACTGTGATCACCACAACCTCACCGATGAAGTTCCTAATGCACGCACCAAAACTTGAAAGATCAGGATTTCCTCTAGGTGCTCCATCAAAATTCAACTTCCAAGACCCATGAGCTAGGGGTCTCCAAGTATTTTTATGAGTTAAGGAAGAGGTGGATGATGTACTAATGGTATGAATAAGTGTTTCCATTTTTGGACTATTTGAGAATCCCAATGAATAACTATCAAATTGAATTTAGTCACCTTTAAACTGGAATTAGCCACCTCTAAGATTGATCTTCCAATACCATCCAAAACAGTGTGTAATGGATAAGACTCCTTTCTAAAAATATGTTTATTTTGTTGCCACCAAAAAGTCAAAAAACCCAAAGTTGGGATACATTTCCAGAGGTTTGTAAAAAATGAGTTTTGATAAAGAACTGGCTAGGCTTGAAAGAGATCCCAAAAATTGTTTTGCAAAGGAGCAGAATAGTTTAGTTTATTGAAAACAAAACACCAGCAGTGATAAGAAAATCTACATGTGACAAAAAGATGATCCATAGTTTCTTCATGTTCCTCACAAAGAACATATTTAAAAGGGGGAGCAATATGCAATTTGTTTAATGTATCACTAGTTAAAATCCTATGTTTTAGTGCTAACCATGAGAAACAACCTACTTTAGGGAGTATAATAGAAATCCAACATAATGAAAATGCCCTAGAAGTAGATTTATTCAAATCATTTTGTTGCAAAATTTTATACCCCTCTTTAACTAAATAGTTGCCATCCTTGGCTAGTGCCCAAAAGATCCTATCTTTGGTTCCAGAAAAGATGACCTATTTGGATTTTGAAACTTCTTGAAATTGATAGATTTCTTGAGGTGAAAGTGGTAAAATAGTTGGATACTTCCAAAATAATTTCCCTAAAAATTTGCAAACATATGCCACATATTGATTAAGTTGGTTTCCCCAATGGTGTTTAGATACTTCAATAATATTCAATGAGATCCTAGTATTAGAAAGGGGAATTTGAACATTCCAAGAGTCTTTCCAAAAATCAATGTGAGAGCCATTGTTGACTTTGTAGGAGATGTAGTCTACTATAATTTTATGGGAAGCTATCATGAAATCCCAAATAACCAAACCCTTTTGAGGATTTAAAATAGTGAGAATTCTAGAAGGATCGTTATTATCTAGGTATTTTTGTTGCATAATTTTGCACCACATGGATTGAGGTTTACTATACATGTGCCAAATCAATTTCCCACCAAATGCTTCATTTCTTTTGGAAGGGTCATGTACTCCTGCCCCTCCAACTTTTAGAGGCTATGACATATCGTACAAGGAAATGAGCAGAATCTTATGAGATTCATCCATATTGTTGACCAAAGGAAAAACTTGATCATTTTTTGAATTGTAGCCAATACTTTAGATGGGGCTTTAAGGACAACAATAAAATAATTTGGAATTGTAGCTAATACTAATTTGATCAACAATATTCTTCCAACTAGTGATGGCCATTTAACTTTCTAGGCTGCAATTCTACTCTAAATACGTTGTATGACCGAAGACCAATATGAAGATTTATTTGAACCCATAAAAAAAGGAATGCCCAAGTATTCAGAGGGTAAGAAGTCTTCTGAGAAACCTAGAATCTGTTTGATTTTATTTGAAACCATTTTCTTAGTATTGAAAAAATAGATCTTCGATTTCTGAGCATTAATGGCTAGCGTAGACAATGTTGAGTATAGATTGAGAGTATAAAGTATATGACAAGCCTCCTGAACATTTGACAAGCCAAACAAAAGTGTATCATCCAAAAAAGGAGAATGTGTGATAGATATATTTGTACCTAAAATAAAAGCTCCTTGGCATTTATTTAGCATATGTTGATGTGAAATGGTTCTACTAAAGGCTTCAATCATAATAATAAACAAAGCTGGAGACAAAGGATCCCCTTGTCGAATCCCTTCTGTAGAACAAAACAAACATGTAGGTTTACCATTAATAATCATTGGAAACCAAGCTTCCTATATACATGCCTTGACCCATTTACACCAATTTTTAGAAAATCCCATTTTGGAAAGCACTTGAAGGAAAAATTTTCAACAGACTCTATCATATGCTTGCATCATATCTAGCTTAATAAGAAAGTTTAAAGAGTGGTTTGAGTTTATAGAGTGGAGAACTTCATGTGCTGCTAAAGCCCCTGCCACAGTTTCCCTTCCTAAAACAAATCCACCTTATTCTGGTGAAATAATATGCAGGATAAGATGTTGCATCCAAAGATATATGGTTTTAGTTATAATCTTGTAGGACAAGTTACATAAAGAGATTGGCCTAAAATTTGCAAAAGTTTAGGGATCCTTAATTTTAGGGATGATAGAGATATTGGTAGTGTTAAAATATTTAAGCATGCTTTTAGATCTTCTAGATCCTTCAACAGCTACCAATAAATCCAATCCAATAATATTCCAACAACTTTGATAAAACAAAGTAGTAAAACCATCTAGGCCTAGAGCTTTATCTAGTGGAAAAGAAAAAACAACCTTACAAATTTCTTGAATAGTAAAAGGTGCCATAAAAATATCATTGTCCTAAAATGTTATCATTTTTGGAATAGATTCAAGGAGTTCATCAACTTTTGAGGTGGTAGGAGAGGGTAAGATATCAAGTGAAAGAAGATTTTTTAAGAATTTGACGCCTTCATTCCTGATATGATTTTCATTGGTAAGGGGATCACTTGAGCTAACATCTTTGATATGAAATATTGTGTTATTAACTCCTTTTTGCTTGGCTGAAGCATGGAAAATTCTTGTGTTTCTATCCCCTTCTTGAAGCCATAGATCTCAAGAGTTTGTTCTCCAGTACATTTCTTCTCTAGCACACAATTCCTCCCATTCTGATTGTAGATTTTTCTAATATGAATATGTTTCTTCATTCATTCCCTTTTGAATTATCTGATTATATACATCTTCTAGTTGTTGTTTGACTACCACCTTTTGATGGAACACATTTTTAAAGACTTGCTAATTCCAAATTCTAATTTGAGATTTGACATATTTTAATTTCATCATAAATTGATGCATTTTAAACCCATTCACTTGGGCTTCATTGCACCATTATTGAATATTATGTAAATTTTTTGGATGCCTCAGCCACATACTTTCAAATTTAGACGATGAATGGAAATGTTTATCACTACATTTGTCTTTGAAAATGATGTTTAAAGATATAAAAAAATGATCAGATCTTGGTAATGTGAGAATTTCTGAAGAAATATCCAAATAACTTAGCTTCCAGTCAAGAGATAAAAGAAATCTATCTAGATGAGCAGTAATATGTGCAAACCTAGATCTCTTATTTGTCCAAGTATATAATCCATTAGATGGGTGAATACACATAACATTGTTATTATCCATGAAATAATTAAAGTCTTGCAGAGTTTTAGTGGGGGGAATGATACCTCCTATTTTCTCTAATTGTGATAATAAAGCATTAAAATCACCTCCAATAATAACTTGTTTCTGGTCTTGATCCTGAAGAGATTGAGTGATAGATTCCCATAAGCATACTTTTTCCACAGATGAAGTAGGTCCATGTACATTTATTAGAATACATGATATATCAAATGCGATTATATGTATCATCTGCCAATTATTATCTTATTGGAGGAGTTGTGAATTAACTATATAAGGATTCCAAAGAACTACTAGACCCCCTAAAGCACTCATTCCTTGAACATGATAACAATTCCATTTTTTCCACTTAGCAACTATTTTATCAAAATTACTTTGGGATAATTTGGTTTCCTACAATAAAATAATATCTACTTCCAAAGAATAAATGACTTGTTTGATTCTTTTTCTTTTGTTAGAGGCATTGATACCTTTGACATTCCATGCATGATTTTCATTGAGGAGAAGGAGAACACCCTATTCTTCTTGTCAATATTTTAGTGATAGTAAAACTATTATCCAATGTTGTTTGAATACCTGCTGCAATTTCTATTTTAGTTTTGGTGCCCTTTGGTTTGCCTCTCACCTTAGGTGTTTTTGCATTGGTAACTATTATGGATGGAGTTTATAGGATTGATAAAGGCTGAACCTTCAAATTATCTTTCTCTTCAATAGTGACTCCCTCATCCCATAGAGATTGAATTTGACCAAGCTGAAAATTGGACCATTGAGTAATTAAATTAGTAGAATTTTGCACTTACTGATATATATTAGTCTCTAACCCCATAGGATCTTCTACCATTAACTCTTCATTTGGTGCAACTATGATTTGACAAAACTAGTTAAAATATCTCTTACTATTAGATGTCTAATTTGTTATCAGATTATTCCAAAATTAAAACTCTTGAAGTAATTTATCAATCATAGGTGAATTATAGTCTGAATCTTGGATATCTTCTTCTTTTGCAATACAAAAAATGATAGAGGTTGCAATTTCAAATACAATTTGGTCACAGATAAAAGTCAATACAATATAGTTACGCCCCACATAGGCCACTTTGATAATAGTGAGAAACTTTTATTTTGGAGAGTGATCAAATTTAATGATTTTGGAATTACAAGTTGATGAATATCTTTAAAAGTAAATGATTTTGAAATCACATATGTAAAGGAATCCAATGCAGATGAGGAATCATCCAACAAAAAAACTTTATTAGTCGAGCACATCCATTGAAAGAAAGCCATAATCCAAAAAAATTGTTGCAGATAAAGCATGTTTATATATGTTTGAATGTAACTAGATTTTGCATTACTTGGCCAATATGCATGCATGTATATTCATGCTCATCTACCTTTGTATGTGCATTGTTCAAGTAAGCTTGTGTATAATCTTGAACTCTTGTTGTATAGTCTTGATCTCTTGATATGGAGTATAAATTGTTGGATTCAAAATTGCTACAATCTAGCAAATTAATTTTCCAATAACAAATATTTGGGTTGGTACAATGATCTGGACATACTTGTAAAACACCCTCTTGACTAGTTTGACACATACTACTAAAATGACCGAGATTAGCTTGAAATTTATTGGCCACAAATGCATCCTGAATCTTGACTGATTGTAACCATTTAACCCATTTAGATATAAGAGATATAGAAGTAGGAAAGGATTTATGCATATCAAGTAGTAGGCAAATCCTAACTTCCATGTGAGGGCATTCATATGGAATCAAATCATGTTTTAAGAAAATACCCAACTTGTTAGCTATAATTTCCACTATCTCAGGATAATGATATTCTAGTGGCAAATGAGGAAAAGAAACCCAATATGAAAAAAATTGAATATTAATATCTCCAAGATTGAAATTTGGGATCCGCAACATGGTATATAACCCCACTCCATGACAAAACCAACCCTTCTTATTATGAACAACATCTCTTTCTTGTTTGCTATGAAATATAGAAATAAAGAAATTTGGTTCTAAATTAGTGTAAAAATATATCTTTAAGGTTAGGCCAGGAATTGAAAGCCCAGTTCTTAATATCCAAGAATGATAAAGAGGAAAGAGAAAACTTACCTATGAGGGCTAATTGTCAAAGAGTATCAATCAAGTTTTGCAACATTTGATTAGGAAAGGTGACATGCAACTAATGTTCATGAATAGTGTTCTGAGGAACTTAATCCACATCATTCTGAACTTTGTTATGCCAATCATGTATAGGGTTTTGAGGAACTTGAACTACATTACTTTGAAATTTCTTCTACCAAATCTTTTTTGGAATGAAGCGGGCACTAGGAGGACCATTTGGAAACACAAGTAGCCACGAATCCTTCTCTTGGATGAAACTATTTTGCATTTGAGTGGGTGAACCAGGAGGAGCTCCCTCATAGATATCAAATGTAGGCTATTTTTTAAAAACAATCCGATTACTCCTTCTCCATGTAAAAGATCTATGGTTTTTTGTAGATTTGAACCTCATATTTTTAGATTGGTACCTCTTTACCTAAGGATGCAGGTTCTCTCACACAAGGTTATTTTGAAATAATTTTTCCCACTCAAAATTTTTCAGAGACTGGGGTCATTGATTTTGGTAAGAAGATTCACCCTCTTTAAATTAAGGTGAATCAACCCATTTCTTTGCATTTGCAACATCTAAAGCTTGAGATTTCCACCCTGACCATTGATCATGAAAGTGAGGGTTAAGGAAAAAAGGCTTTGCTATTGGATACAATTGTTCAATTGAGCGTTGTCTTTGATGTTACACAAATGTCATATCAATCATCAAAGAGAGTCTACTAAGCTTAGTTGGTTAGAAGACAAAAGACAAAGTTTACCGAGCTCAATTATTTAGCAAGACAAAAGACAAAGTCTACCAATTTTAGTTAGTCAGCAAGACAAAAGATAGAGTCTACCGAGCTCAAAAGGTTAGCGAAGAAGGTTTACAGTGTCTACTGAGTGTTCTTAGGTTTTACCTTGTGCAATAGTTGTTATTGAGTTTTCAAGGTTAGCAAAGGAAATTTAGTTATTACCAAGCTCACTTAGTCATCAAGAGAAAATAGTACAGGAAATAGTTCTAACTGAGTTTTCATCGATAGTGAAGGAAATTTAGTTCTTACCGAGTTAATTCAATAGCCAAAGGATTTTACAAATTTTGTAGTGTTAATCGAGTTAAGGTGGTTAACTCAAGAAATTATTTCTAGAAGTATTATTTACTAAGCTGGGTTGGCCAATCAAAGATTTCATTATTTTGTGAAATAAAGTTTATTCATTTAAAGTAATATTTGTAACCAACTGTTCTATGGTTTATTGGTATATGTAATATGTGAATGAGCTAACTTGATAAACTGAATGATATATATATATATATATATATATATATATATATATATATAAGAGGTCAAGTTGCGAATTCCAAGTGTGAAAATGAATTTGATGTGATATGAATGTGAAGAAAGACTGATTATTGTGGAAGAAATTTTTTAAGTATGATCAGAGATCATTGAGGAGATCGAGGAGGATCTAATGGTGAAGAATAGAGATCTGTATTCAACAAATTTAGTTGCATCTTTTTTAGGTCAATTCATTGTTACTTTCTAACCATTGTAGCAGTAATTTTAAATCTCTTAATAGAGTTGGTTTAATAGCCATTTTGTAAATCCTCTAACAGTGTGACAATTCAGTTGAATTGTTCTAAAGACCTCTAGCAAGGCCACTCCTAATAAGGTGATTAAATCCTCTAACAAGGGTCATACCTAATAGTGTGTATTGTAACCTTTAACAAGGTTGGTTCCTAACAGGGCTCACTTCAGAAGATTGAAAATTGGTAGCTAATTTCTTGGTGGTTTTTCCCATATTGAGTTTCCATGTTAAATCTGGTGTCTGTTGTGCTCATATTAATTAATTTTGCATGCATGCTAATAATTATGAATGCTTAAAAATTAGTAACAAGTTAGTCAACCAAGTTACAACATTTTTGTGATGTTTTTACTAAGTGACAATAGTAACTAGTTATCTAAGACATCTAAGGGATCAAAAGTTATTTTTGTGGTAACTAATTCACCCCCCCTTTTAGTTACATCACTCATAATTCCAACAGTTGGTATCAAAGCTTTTGGTTCTTGCAGGAAAAGATTTCAAGGATCTAAGCTAAAAATTAGGATGTCTTAGAAAAGAAAAATTCCAAGACTTAAAAGAGACAACTTCTCAGCATGGCAAAGATTGATGAGACTTCATCTGGCTTCCATTGGTGATTCAAGGCTGAAGTACCTTGATGAAAAGTATGCAAAACTTGTTGGTACATTATCTGTCAATGATATTGTTAAAAAGAAGTCTCACAACAACATGATGATAGATATTGCATCTACTTTAAGTTTGAAGAATTTGATGAAATCAAAGATTGCAAAACTTATTTTAAAATTTGGAACAAACTAAAAGAAATCTATGGAGGTGATGATAATGTAAGAAGAGCCAAGGAAGAAAGTTTGAGAGAATAATTTGATCAAATGAGGATGAGAAAGGATGAAAACATAGAAAAATATGTTGAAAGAGTTAAAGAAAGCATTAGTGCAATCAAAGCATCTAGAGGAGATATCAAGGAAGAGATAATTATGAGTAAAGTTCTTAGAACTCTACTTCCTATTTATGCAATTAGAGTCTCATAAATTCAAGAAAGAAGATGTGAAGCAAATCATAAGATAAATCTAGAGGCCATAATTGGTAGATTGACTGCATTCAAGCAAGACAACTATAATTATGTTCCAACTAGTAAAAACATTGAATCAGCATTTGAAGCCAAGCTTTCACTGAAGGGGATAGGGAAGAAGATAAAGGATCCTCAATCAGATAGTGAAGAAGATTTAGAACAGAGCTTAGACAGTGATCTTGAGGTAATTGAAGCTTTGCTAGCAAGAAAATATTCAAGAGGCAAAGGGAAATACAAAGGTAAGGTTCCTCTAATCTATTTTTCTTGTGAAGAAATTGGACATATTGTTGCTAGGTGCCCACATAAGCAGAACAAGGATGAGAAGAAAGGTCACAAGTGTAATAGTAAGAAAGACTTCAAATCATTCAAGGATAAAAGTAAGAAAACATGTTTCATGGTTAAATATTCTAATGATTCTGATGATGAAGAAGGAGATGAAATTGTTTACATTGCTATAAAAGATGAGTCTAATAATGATGAAGAAATGACACTCATTTCTCATGTGGGAAAAAAATGATACATGGATTATAGATAGTGGTTCTCATCACATGACTAGTGATAAAAACTAAGTTTGAATATTTTGAAGACTATGATGGTGGTAGTGTAAGATTTGGTAACAATGAACCTTGTTATACAAAATGAAAAGGAAGAATCTCACCGACCAAGGAACTTGTATGTGATAATAAATATTGGGTAGAAGGAATAAATTATAATCTATTGAGTGTGACATAGCTACTCAATAATAGATTCAAAGTAGAATTCATGCATGGAAAAGAAAGACTACTGGATGGCAAAGGTAAGCTGATTGGATTAGGCACTCAAACAAAAGGTAACTTGTTTTATCTTGAACTTGGTGAATGTTCATGTTTTATTGCTCAAGTTGAAGAAAGTTGGTTATGGCATAGGAGGTTATGTCATGTGAACTTTGATAACATGGTAAAAATAAGAAAATTCAAGAAAGTAAGATGCATTCCTAACGTAAAGAAACTTGAGGTTGGTCTATGCAAGAATTGTCAAATTAGCAAGATGGGAAAGACTACCATTAAAAGCAAGAACTATCAATCTGAAGAAATTTTAGAAATTGTGCATATTGATTTATGTGGACCTATTGGCATTGAAAGTTATACTGGTGAAAAATTCTTCATTCATTTTTTTGAAGATTACTCAAGAATTATGACTATCATGTACCTAAGAGAGAAATTAGAAGCATTTGAAAAGTTCAAATGGTATTTGGCCAGAGTAGAAAAGGAAACATGAAAAAGACTGAAATGTTTAAGGTTAGACAGAGGAGGTGAATTCATTTCACATGAGCTCAATAACTTTTGCATTGAAAGAGGAATCAAAAGACAAGTTTTAGCATCTAGAACTCTTGAACAAAATGGAATAGCTGAAAGAAGGAACAGATCTATCATGTACTGTGTAAGAACCTTAATGATTGAAAAGAGAATTGCTATTAAATACTGGAAGGAAACTATTAGCACTATACTTCATTCCTTCAACTGAGTATAGCTGAAAAATGACTCACTCAAAACCCCCTATGAGTTATGGTATGGCTACAAACCCAATGTAAGTTACCTAAAAGTATTTGGAAGCAAATGTTACATTTTGAAAGAATCAAGAAAAGGTAAATTTAATGTTCAAAGGGTGATGAAGGAATAATTTTGAGATATTCTTGCAAATTTATAGCATATAGATGTTTGAATTTGTCTAATCACAAAGTCCTAGAATGTGCACATGTAAAAGTTGATGAGTTTGCATAAAGAGTTGAGGAAGAAAGAAAAAGGGAACCTAAAGACTATGAGAGATTTGTTTCCATTGAAATTGATATAGTGTCAAGAACACCTATCAATCATAAATCTTCTACTTCAGAATCATCTATACCAAATTGTAGGAAGTTCAAACTGAGCTACTGCCTACCGAGTTGCGAGGACCTGAGTTGCAAATAGAAGCTATTGAATCAATAGCTATTGAGGCTGAGTAACCAGAACTAGAAGTTGAGGCACAAAAGGATAACAATACAAATCATTCACATGGTAAGGAGCCTATGCTAGCCAAGTATGTTAGGAATCATCATACACCAAATCAAATCATTTGAGATAAATATGAAGGAACAATGACAAGAAGTAAGTTGAAAGACACTTGTTTACTTGCTGATTTTGAACCTAGAAATGTCAAAGATGCATTAGAAAATGAAAGTTGGATTGAAGCTATGAATGAAGAGATACAATAGATAGAGAAAAACAAAACATGGACTCTTGTGCCTAGGCCTAAAGATAAAAATGTAATTGGAACTAAGTGGGTATTTAGAAATAAGTTAGATGAAGATGGTAAGGTGTCAAAGAACAAAACTAGACTGGTATGCAAAGGATACTTTCAAGAAGAAGGTGTGGACTATGGAGAGACTTGTGCTCCTATTGAAAGATTGGAAGGTGTTAGAACCTTACTTGCATATGCTACATACAAAGGAATCAAAGTTTATCAAAGGGATGTCAAGTCAACATTTCTCAATAGCATATTAGATGAAGAGATTTACATTGAACAACCTAAAGGTTTTGTTGATCCAGAAAACAAGGATATGGTATGCAAATTGCATAAAGCATTGTATGGTCTGAAACAAGCCCCTAGAGCATGGTATAAAAGATTGGATAACTATCTTATTTAGATTGGTTTTCAAATAACTAATGATAACAGTAGCTTTTACGTAAAGGAAGGACCATATAATAAGATTGTTTTGTAGAGAAATTTGTAGATGATACTTTGTTCATAGGAAATGATGATCTTTGCAAAGAATTTTTAAAACAAATGAACAAGGAATTTGAAATGACAATGTTTGGATAAATCAAATTATTTGTCGGTCTTCAAATTCATCAGAGTAAGAATGGAATCTACACTACTCAATCTAAATACATCAATGAGATACTAAAAATGTTTGGCATGGAAGACTGCAAACCAGTTGGGACTCCTATGTGTACTGGATTGAAACTTACTAAGAATGATGAATCAAAGGAAGTGGATCAGACATTGTATAGATCTAGAATTAGAAAGTTGAAATATGTAGTACATACAAGACCAGACATTGCCCTTGCAGTAGGAATTGTAGCAAGATTTTCAGTAAAACCAAAAGAAAATCACATGATGGCAATCAAAAGGATCATGAGATACTTGAAAGGAACTGAAGATTATGTATTGTGGTATAAACTTGGCAGAAATTTGGATTCAAAAGTATTCACTGATGCAGATTGGGCAGGGAACGTTGATGATAGAAAGAGTACAAGTGGAGGAGCTTTCTTTCTTGGAAAGGGGTTGGTTTCTTAGAAAAGTAAAAAATAGAACTATACATCCCAATCCACAACAAAGGCTGAATATGTTGCAATAGTAGTAAATTGTTCAAATGTTGTTTGGTTCAAACAATTATTCGAAGGTATTAAGCAAGAAATAAAATAACTTATTATTATGTTTTGTGACAATACTACTGCAATTAACATATCCAAGAATATAGTGATGCATTCAAAAACCAAGAATATTGCTATAAAGTATCACTTTGTTAAAGAATTGGTGCAGGATAAAGAAATCAGATTGGAATATGTCCATACAAAGGAAAAAATAGCTGACATATTCAAAAAATCTTTACCTAAGGATGCATTCTTGTATCTAAGAGGTAAGCTAGGGGTCACTCCCCTATCTGAAGCTCACTAAAATACAGTTTTGGTGATGCATCAATAGAAACATAATTAAAGATCTATCAATTGATGCATCAAAGTAATGAAGATATTGCATATGAATCATTACATAAGGTACATTGATATGCATTTGGTTTATGTCATCTTTGGCATGTGTTGTCAAAGAGGGAGAGTTTGCTATCATATCTTTCTGAAATTTGCAAGAAAATGAGAGTTTGTGCAAGAGGGAGATTACTATATTTGAGGAGTTTTGTATAAGACGGTGAAGTATTCTGTTAGAACAAACTTGTTTTCAAATTTCATTCTGCTATGACATGTTGTGTTGCCATCAATACCAAAGAGGGAGATTATTGGATACAATTGTTGAATTGACTATTGTCCTTGATGTTACACAAATATCATATCAGTCATTATACAGAGTCTATTGAGCTCAGTTGGTTAGCAAGACAAAAGATAGAGTCTACCGAGCTTAGTTGGTCAGCAAGACAAAAGATAGAGTCTACCGAGTTCAGTTGGTCAGCAAGAGAAAATATAGAGTCTACTAAGCTTAGAGGGTTAGCGAAGAAGGTTTATAGTGTCTATTAAGCGTTCTTAGGCTTTACCTTGTGTAGTAGTTGTTACCAAGTTTTCAAGGTGAACAAAGGAATTTTAGTTGTTATGGAGCTCACTCAGTCATCAAGAGAAAATAGTGTAGGAAACAGTTCTAACCAAGCTTTCATAGACGGTGAAGGAAATTTAGTTCTTACCAAGTTAACTCAGCAACTAAAGGATTTTGTAGATTTTGCAGTGTTAACCAAGTTAAGGCATTTAACTCAAGACATTATTTCTGGAAGTAGTATTTACAGAGCTATGTTGGCCAATGAAGGATTTCATTGTTTTGTGAAATAAAAGTTTATTTGTTTAAAGTAATATTTGTAGCTGACTGATGTATGGCTTATTGGTATATGTAACATGTGAATGAGCCAACTTGATAATCTCAATGATATATATATATATATAAAAGAGGTCAAGTTGCAAATTTTAAGTGTGGAAATGAATTTGATGTGATATGAATGTGAAGGAAGACTTATTATTGTGGAAGCACATTTTAAAGTATGATTAGAGATCATTGAGGAGATCAAGGAGGATCTAATGGTGCAGAATAAAGAACTATATTCAAAAAATTCAGTTGCATCTTATTCTGGTCAATTCATTATTACTTTCTAACCATTGTAGCAGTGATTTCAAGTCTCTCAATAGAGTTGGTTTAACAACCATTTTGTAAATCCTCTAACAAGGTGACGGTTTAGTTGAGAATCCCCATTGATTTCTACTTTTTTTCTTAATCATCGAACAGTTCAGTATATTCATCAAAAATGACTTTCTTGTGGGCAGACCCTAAGGTAGTCTTTGAGGTGTTAAAAAAAGATACAAATGTGGAATATTCTGATGGTAGCTTGTTATGAATGAGATAGATCAGTTTGTCATCTTTGATAGAACTCCCACAATCAGTAGGCTTTGTCCTAAATTCATTCACCTTGATGATGAAGTCTTGTATAGAATCATATCATTTAGGATCTAAGGATAAAGCTCATCTTCAATTTTGAACACATCCTCTTCAGACACTTTCCCATAAAGGCTTTCGAGGGTATCCTAATATTTGTTGGACATAGTACACTTGTTGATTTGATATATGATCTTATCATCTACCCCAAAACATATATCATCGAGGGCTATGTGTAAAGAATCTCCCTCAGCTCTTATACCATGTAAGAATTTTGCTGAAGCTAGAATTCACCCAAGAACTAAAGAACTCAACACAAGCACACAGTAGACCAAAATAGACAGAGTATGATAAAAAATGATGATATTCATTCAATATGCTATCTTAGCCAACTTGAGAGTACACTAGGAGTGCCTATACATAAAGGCCTTAGGAGAGCTTCTAGAATGCATAGAAGTTGACATCATGATATGTCATACAAATAGGCACATGTCCTCTATATATGAGTTATCCTCCATTGGGCAAGGGATTAAGTGTGATGATGTGACGATAAGCCTACAATTGTGTAGCATGCAAATGAGTGGTGTAGACAACACATGCTAAATGAGGAGTGGAGATAACAGTGTTGTCAACATGAGAACTTAGTGAATGATGCATACTCCTTTTTTGTAGACACCATGTGCATAATTAGAGTTATGTAACTCAATGAGAGTACACAATCTCCTAAGTGTCACACCTAATAAACTAATAAAATAATGCAAAATAATTAAATAATGCATTAAACTAAGTAAACTTAAGTAAGTGTAATAAGTAAATACTTATTTACACCAACAATCATCAACATAATTCTCCATTGTTTTATGCATCATGTCATGAAAAAATGTAGTAACTACCCTCTGATATCTAGCACCAACATTTTTCAAGCCAAATGGCATCACATTCCAACAATAAATTCCCCATGCACAAGTGAAAGAAGTCCTTTTTTTGATGTTTTGGCACAATTTTGATTTGATTATAACTAGAAGATACATCCATGAGTAAGTAAATTTCATATCCTACCATCATATCCACTATTGTATCAATGATGGGGAGTGGAAAATCATCATTTAGACAAGCTAAGTTCAAATCTTGAAAATTTATACAGACTCTGATAGATTTTTCATGCTTGCAAACTAGAATGATGTTTGATATCCATTTCAAGTCATCAATAGCTCTAATGAACCAGTTTTCAAAAGCTTCTCCAGTTCAACTTTAACAAGCAATCCAAGATGAGGATTCATTTTTCTAAGTTTCTATTTTACTAGTTTAACTCCTAGTGTAATAGACAAGTGATGCATTATGAGATTAGGATCTAATCTTGGCATGTCAGAGCATGTCTATGCAAATTTTATGTTTTACTCTTTGAAGAAGGAAATGAATTCATCCTTTTCCTCTAGAGATAGTGACTATGCAAGATGTATCATTTGAGGATGTTCTTTAGTTCCCAAGTTGACCAGTTGTGTTGGTTCAATCAATGCTAATGAACTTTCCTCAAAATGATTAGGAAGTGCATTAAATATCTCATCTGCAGTCACCTTAGAGAGGTTTTCAACCTTGGATATGTCCTTTATTTTTACTTTTTTAGGTTCCAACATTGTGACAATATGGTTTTCACCATCAAACCTTCTATTTTTATTTTCTTTCTTGATTGTATGACTGCGATATTTCATGTTAGCTTCAATCATGTTGACATTTTGTTCACCACTGGAGGATGTTACTAGTCTGATGGTGTTTAAGTAGCAAGCAAGAGTATAGTCATTTTGGAATGTAGGGACTTCAATAGATGCATTGGAACTCTAGTATATGAGCTTAGGATAGGTGAGTGAAAGAGATGTGATGGGTTCAATTGTGATTATGGTATAATCATTAAATTCTTGGATAAGCAATTCAATACCTAGAGTAGCTTCATCCATAAGTGTATTTGAATATCTCTGATTACTAACATCATTAATTGAAGACTCAATGAGACTAGTTGGATAAAATTCATCCAACCTAACCCTAGACACTTCACCTACTTTCAAGAGATTTTAATAGATATGAAGTAGATCTATATCGTTGTCTACAGTTGCCTTTGAGAGAGAGTCAAATTCATATTTCTTAGAATCTGTACTACATGGTGAAAAATTGTAGAATTCCCCAACAGTGGTGGGGACAAACTCTCCTTCATCATCTAGATTTTTACAAAGATACTCAATGTGTAAAGCATGACTAGACTCTTCTTGTTCTTGTTGGGTATGATGTGAATGAATAGTATCATTAGAAGAAACACTATCACCATCCATGGTGCTGACATGTGGTACAAAATCATCAAGTTTAAAAAAGAATTTAGCATGATCATCAAGTTCAATAAAGAATTTAGTAAGTTCATCAGAAACATGATAAGGATAAGGATCCTCATCATCAACATTATGTTCATGGCCATCAGACTCATCTTGTGATTCATTTTCAAATGAATTTTAAAGTTCTAGTACAAATTTGTTGATCCCTAGATGGAAGGGAATCTTCTTGAAGCCTAGACCAAATGTATCTTAGTTCCTCCTATATATTGCTTTGACTGGATGAATTAGACCATTTTGTTACATTTACTACAACCAATTCCCTTGTAGCCAAAGTATTTCATGAGTTTAAGACCTAGACCATACTTCTCTTAAGTAATCTCGTAAGACTATTTAGTCAGGTTAAATAGAGTTTCCTCTTTGTAGATCCATGTAGTGATAGCTCTATTTTCACTTTCCTCCTCAACAAGGACTATAGCTTCGACAAGTGTACCATTGTACTTGGTTTCAGGTGTCAACACAAAAGGTCTCTTGGCTTCAGATGGTCTCCCATAATGACAAGGAGATTTAGGAAGAGATGTCAAAGACAAAATAGGTTCCACTTGACATTCACCCATTCCATTTTCTTTTAGCTTTAGTGACTACTCAATTTGCTTTAGCTTGTTATCATGGTAATCTATAGACTCTGTATTAGTAGTTACAAAGTTTATAGTAGATTTTAGCATATTACAGGTATAGCTAGTACTTTCAAGTATAGGGATTTTAGAGCCATGAAATGTGAACTTTACACATTGAGAATAAGTGGAAGAAACAATCCACATCTCATGTATCGATGGTTGTCCTTATAGAATATTGTAAGATAAGGGAATGTTCAAGAATTGACAAGTGACATCCCTCTCAATAGGACCAACCCAAAGAGGTAACACAACAAGGCCCAAATATTTGCACTCGACTTCACCATATGCTTTGATAGTTATGTTACAATGAAGGTCAATATACTCTTCAAAATATTCTAATTGTCTGAGAAAAGTAGTAGAGACAATATTCAAACCAGCTTCATTATCGATAAGCACTTCTCAAACATGTTTCTCGTGTATCATGACCTTAATGTATAGAGGTTGACTATGTAAACGATTCAGTAAATGTCATCCTCCTCAAAGGAAGATATATAATAAGGTGAATTCATATGACCTACTATAGATTGAAACCTCTCAAGGTCAATATCTTGAGGAACTTTTTCCTTAGTGAGGTCTTTGTCGAGAATTTGCCTATGAGTAGGTGAGATTTCAACTAGTTCAAAGATAGTGATTTTAGCATTTGTTCATTGTAACTAATCTACTATACTATAATTAGAAAGCTTTGTTCCTTCGCTAGATGGACTAGAAAGAGGTTTTTCTTTGTGTTTTTCTATCTCAAGAGTAGAAGGCATAGGGCCTTTGAGTACTAACTTGGCACAAGAATGCATAATAGCATTGGCACAAGTTTGTGATGACTAGCTTAGGACCTCTTAAGACAAATGGTGGCTTAGGTTTAGTTTTTTATTTTTTACCCTTGATGGTGATAATGTCACAATACTCAATACCAATTGGTTCAACCATATGGACTATCTCATCATCATTGTTAGAGTATGTATAGTTGACCTTGTTGTTAGGTTTTGGTTTCAAGTTTTCTCCTTTTTCATATTGAGGGAATGGCTCCTTGAAAGCCTTGTGATCCAAATTCTTATTATGTCCATCCACACCAATGTCACCATCATTGATTAGGTCTTGAATTTTGTTGTGCAAGTTGATACAGGTGCTAGTTTATGACCTTTTTATTGGTGGTACTTGCGAAATGAAGTTTCATTCCACCATGGTGGTTGTAGTTGTGGATCATAAGGAAAAAAAATTTCTAATGAAGAAATGAGTTTTTTTTTTGTAACAATCTCTTGTAAACCACATCCAAAGGTTCACCGAGACGTGTACAATCTCATTTGGCGTGTGTAGCCCCTGAGTTCTTCAGTTTGTTCTCATACATCTTATCATTAGGAGGGGGTTTCTCAACATTCTTGAATGCTCTAAGATTCTCTATAAAATAGAATGCTTCCTTAATAGGTTTAGGAGTAATATTGTCAACGACTCTGTAATGTACAACCTCTCAATTTTTGTAAACATTTATGGACTTGTCTTTATTAGAGGGTTACCCTTGGTTAGTTTCCTTTAGAAGGGTTATTTCACCCTTTTTGACCATGAATTCATGTATCTCGATATCTTGTGTGATCATTTTTTTGAAGGTACGTGGACATTGATGTTTAACACTATACCCAAAATCAAGTAGGAGGTTATACATAAAGATGTCAAGTTTTTCCATTTCTAGGATTTTCCATGTGTACTTGGTATAAAGTTGTTTCCATCTTTGAAGGAATGTGAGAAAAGGCTCCCCAACTCTTTGCTTAAGGTTGCACAAGTGTCAAATATTAAAAGGGTGTTGTATGTTGGGAGAGTAATGTTGGACAAAAAAGTTAGCAATTTCATCAAATTTTTTTATACCAATAGGCAAATGTGAGAACCACTCCATAGCCTGACCACCTAGAATTCTTAGGAATAGACACATGAGATATGTCTGATTATGTATAAATTCCATAGACAAGGCACAAAATTCCTACAAATGATCTTGGGGATTGATGATTCTAAAGTACTTATCATACTTAGGTAACTCAACTCCTCTTATAAAAGGAGGCATGTTTATACTCTTGTCAAAGGGAAATGGACAAAGAGAATCTAAGGTGTACATTTTTGTAGGTTTGGCTTTAGCACCCATCATTTGAGCTAATTAGTTTTGCATGATTTTTAGTTATTTTCGCAATTCGAAAGTCTCAATTTCCTCATAATGTGTAATTATGGTTTCAATGTTAAAGTGATGAGGTAGCTTGGCTCCCTCTTCGGAAAGTTTGTGAAAATATTTCTCTTTATGTTCTTTAAGTAAGATTTCCATGACCTTTTGGAAGTTTTTATCCTTTTGATATTTTTTGATATGATTAGGGAGTACTTCGACCTCTCCTTTATTCTCATTAGTAAAGAGAGGTTCCTCATGTCTTTCATCCCTATTTTGTTATTGGTCTCTACTTTTTTCTCCCTATTCAATTTCTTTATCAGCCATTGTATAGGAATGTGATAAGTTTCAATATATGTTGGTTGAAAAGGTTGTCTGAATAAGAATCCAGTTGTATTATTTGGAGACATATGACCTTTTTTAGTTTCAAGATCCTCTTGATACAAGGGGATTCTAGTTTGCTGTAAGTTTATAAAGAACATTCTCCGAACACAAGATGATCCAACAGGTGAGGCGGATCATGAAGATTTCTCACTAGATGAACTAGAGATAGACCATGTATGAATTGAAGAGAAACCTGTACTATGATTACCACCCCTAGCTCTACCTCATCTAGGTCTTTGGGGATAAAATATGTTTCCACTTCTTGTTGCCATAAACAAGGATGAAAATAAAAAGCTTAAACATAGACCACACTAGAATGTAGTCTCAAAAATCAAGATAAGCATACTATATACTAAGGTATGAGGCATCTGAGTAATGGGTAGAACAACAAAAGATTGTGACTATCGTGATACAGAATATGACAAGCATAAAAGACCAAGGATAAAGTAAACAAGAGACAAGAGTAGTTTGGCATGTAAGTCACAAGCCATTAGCTACGAAAGAAGCATTTATTTGACACTATTCATAGATCAAGAAGAGGTAAAATGATGCAGATAATAGACCAAATTTAGAGTGTAACTAGCTCTATTAGAAAATTTACACAATTCATAGGGATAATTCCATTTGAGGATTCCTAGGGAACCATGTGGAAAGACACAAAGACCTACGTGAACATTTAGAATAGAAAAATTTCCAAATTTTTCCCATGCAAGAACTTGTATAGAGCCACACAAGGATGTGCTAAACTGATAGAATTATAGGGTGCTAACAAATAGGATAGTTCTACAAGATCCCATGCAAAGATTCTCAAAGGGTTGTGCAAAAACATGGATAGGACCATGCAAAAACACATAGAACAAAAAATTTCATGTAACATTTTAGAAAAATAGGCATGAAAAAAAAACTACACTTATAAGATACTAAATTTCAAAGAGATTTTTGCAAGTTTTAGACACTTCTAGAGAGATTGTTGGTTGTGTTGAACAAACTTTAGATAAGTAGTAAGACCATGTTCAAGGTTTAGACAACATTTTGGTTGTTTTGAAGAAAACAATCAGTTTTTAGATAAACACAAGAAGCAAGTAGTAGTTTCAAACAACCAAACCAAGGAAAAAGCAACTCAGAGGGGTGGGGGAGTCTTGACCTTTAGTTTTTTTGATAGGTTTGGACAATATTGAAAGACTAGATAACAAAGACACTTTTATCCCTAAAACAAAAAATTGGTAGGGAAGGAAAAACCTTTGTCCAACAACTTATGTCCATGCACACACCTCATATAGCTAAGTCACCCCTAGAGGGAACCCATGCTTTTGGTGTATTCAAAGGGCTCAATAACATATATGCTGAATAAACACCCTTGTGGTAGGGGTCAAGCATGTATACCACCTTCCAACACCCAGTTGCATGCCTATGAGGTCATTCCACAATAATGGGTTCCACTTTTTGACCAATTTTGACATTGAAATCAATATTTTTACAATGAACATCATGTTCAACTGACTATATCTCGAAAACTATAAATAATTTCAAGATGACATAAATTAATGATTTTGAGTAGTGTGTTCCTACTTTGTAGCCATATTTTTTAATTTAAAAAAAAAATTATTGACAATCCGTTTGACACACAACTTATTTTGTAAAAATGATAATGAAGTAATTCTTTTAGTGTTAGATTTGTAAAATCAATATACAGAGGATGCATTTGGTTTGATTGATTTTGGTTGAATATTGTATAGTTTATGAAGTTTTGAAGTGACACAAATCATAATTTAGACATACGTTCCGTTTGACACAGATAATTTGAAGTCAATTTATCAGAAACCTTTTTTTTTTTTAATAGAAATGTATCACAATAAGCTAGTTCCTACATATTTTTCAAAAAAAAATTGACCTAATTTACTAATTTTCCCGAGTTGTCGAAGTTGGTTGATGCTCAATTGGTAATGAACCTATAATGAGTTAAAATCATATGTGAAAGTCTTAATGACTAAAATATGTATTATAATTATAGTCATTGGAAAGCTCGCTCTGATAAGCATATTTTAATATTATTTATTTTACAATAGGAGATCATTGTCCTGTAACTAAGGGTGTTAAAAGAGAAAAAAATAAATAAAATATGAAAAAAGAGTTGCAAAATTCTTGTTTTTGTGTGTTCACGCGAACACCATCTTCAAATGAACATATTATGCATGTCCGTGTGAACATGCACATTCAACTTTCCTAGCCACTAGAAAATTAACATGACATGTTCATGCAAACATGTGATATTTTTTATGTTTTGGCGAACATACAAAAAAGACAAAAAATTCTAACATACTCTTTAAAAATTGTGATAGCAACAAACAAATCCATACAATGATTTTTTTATCTGATTATTGCTCAAAATTTATCTTGAAGCAAGGGATAATTTTTTTTTCTTTTTGATTTTATAATGGGAAACAAAAAAAGAAGGCAAAAGAAATATGCACAGAAGAGATCTGATGAAGAAAAACAAAGAAATATTTAGTATACCGTGGCACGTTATCATCGAATTAAACAAGGGGAAGGAAATGTTGAAGAAGGCTCAATAGAAGTAGAAGCAGTGCATATGGGAGAGAGGTCAGGAACACTCTCTACGGAATCTCAAATAATGAATGTTGAAAATGGTTTGAGATCACTCCCTATAGAGGTTCAAATAACAAAAGTCAGAGAAGGGTTAGAATCTCAAACAATGGATGTTGGAGAAGGCTCAAGATTGGTCCCTATAGAAATTCCAGTAACAGAAGTCAAAGAAGGGTTAGGATCAGGTGCAGGAACTAGTATGGATGAACTCTTAAATATTGCCCAATCTATAAAGAATGGTATTTCTGATAATAATTTAGATCATTTACTTAAAATGGATGTGGATAAATTGAGAAAACTTGCAGCTAGTGTTCAACCATTAAGTTTGTCTAGGAAAAGCTCAATGAATAAGAAGATAAGAGAAATTATGACTCCATTTGATAACACTTGAACAAGCTCAGTTGCATTCACTTTTTCTTACATAAAAAAAGTTGCAAGAGGCTTTGAAATTGTTAGGGGTAGACACAACATCAAAGAAGAGAACATTTTCTAGCATGCAAACTGATTTGATTGAAAATGTTAAATAAGGTTTGAGAAACATAGGAAAAAACTCTTGAACTAAAGATAAGTCTATGGCAAGAAAAGTGATGTTGATGTCTGTTATAAGTAAGAATATGACTCAAAATAGAAAAATATCTTTAATTTTATTTGAAATGGGTTTTAGTAGGAAAACAATGAGACAATATGTTAAGAGAAATTTAATTGTGGATGACAGTACTATGGAGGGCAACTAGGCAATCATGTGTAGAGCACCTCATTCTAATAGGATTGAAGAGTTCTTAAGAAATTTAGTCATATCATTTTGGATTGATAAAACTCATCCTTCATCAAATAGTAGAGATGTTATTAGGCATAGGATTGCATCTGGTCAATATGAACATTATAAAAAGCATTGGTTGGACACAACATAGCATGATTTATATGTGTCATTTTGTAGTGAACATCCTAATGTAAAAGTTGGGCAAACATTGTTTGAAAAATTGAAGACATACTTTGTTAGGTCAAAGAAAGTGTTTGAAACTTGTTTTTGTTGTCATCATATTGAGTTTGATCGTCACTATCAGGTATTTCAAATGTTTGCAGAAGACACATATGGTTTTCATGCTGCTCCTCCTAGTAGGAGAAGTGATTTTATATCATCCATTTTGTGTGACAACATAGATGATCTAGCTAGTAAAATAAATTGCATCAAAGGATTGTGTGAAACATGTGGTGAATTGGCTTTATTTCCTTTGAAAACTGAAAATATTGATGTAACAAAAATATTGAATTGCAAAAGTTATAAGTATGTCAAGAATGAAACAAAGTTGGCGAAAGAAACAAAAAGGTTGGAATATGTTGAAGAGGAGTTGTCTGCTCTAATATTTATGGACAGATTTAAGAAATTGATTTAACCTTATATTTGTCACACATTTTTTGCAAAGTGGCAAGCACAACAGTTTCAAACTCTAAGAGATAATTTTCCACTTGGAACAATTGTATCAGTAGTTGATTTTGTGGAGAACTATTCATTTGTTCATCAGAAAGCAATTTAATCAGATTATTACTTTAGTAAGTGGGTTACTATTATGGTACATGTTTTTTATAGACATGCACATTAAGATTTGGATGGTGTTCAGAGTAGAGTTCAAGAAAGAGTAATTATAGAGGAATATCATTTTTATATTAGTGACGATAAAGAACATGACATTCATGATGTAGAACATTGCTTCAATATGTTCTTTTCATATTTGAAAGAAAGAAACATAAATGTTGATAAACATTATGTTTGGTCTGATGGATGCGCCACATAGTTTAAATCATCTAGACCATTTTATGCATTGTGTAGATATCATCACAATGAGAATATAAAACACATATGGAATTTCTTTGAGAGTGGCCATGGAAAAGGTGAACATGATGGTGTTGGAGCTTGCATCAAACGTGCTTTGCGAAAGTATCAAATGAATTATCAGGGAGTTTGTGTAAATGATGCACATGATTTTTTTGAATGGTGTAAGACTCATTTTGCATTAGATGAGGTTGGGACATCATCAATGATGAGTCGACAAGTACCATATAGAGTCTTCTAATAGTTAACAGTTATGGACATGTGTACGTCTATTTAACTTTTAGGCAATTAATTTATAAAATTTTATTGTTAAGTTTTATTTTTCAATTTGTTGAAGTTTAAATTTAATTTTTCTATATTTTCAATTTAAAAAAATTTTAGGTGTTAATAGAAAATATATGCATGGTTGCAAGAGGATAGAAAAGGCATGTTCCTTACATTCAGTCATGAGTACAGATAATTGCAATTGGACATTGAAGAGAAGAGAATACTCATGTTTTTGTGATAACTGCATTGATGAAGACTATTAAGAATGCATCAATCAAACATGTGGATATACAGGTGCATGGATTTTGGTACCACTTGATGTTACCAATATATTTGATAAAGATGATGAAAATTTTGATGATATTCCATTGATTTCTGATGATTATAATCATATCTTTGGATTGGTAAAAGTTGGTGAGTATCATACCAATTAATCTCAACTTTTTATTTAATTATCAATTCCAATTGTCTTATATATATTCTACACATACATTCATGTATGTACTTGTTATGTAGGAGACATCTTTGCAGTGATTGTTGAGCCTAGAAATCATGAAAGAGTCAGTTATTATTTATTGCGATGTACTATAGAAAGGACAAAGTTATATGAGCCTAAAGAAAGTGATGGAATGTTGTTCCCCATAGGTAAATTATACATATACATGTACATGCACATACGTATTTAAATAAATATATATATCTAGGTAACATCATATCTATCAAATTTTAAAATACTTAAATTGTTGGTACAGGTTCTATTGTGATAGAGGGAACATATTTGAAGCAAGACAAATTAGTCCAACATGGAATACACTTTGTTGATTATCAACCGGACAACAAAGTTTTACAATACAACCACCTGGTCGTTGCTACTAGGCTTTGTCTGCATCTAGTCAAACATAAGCAAGCATGTCACAAGTGGAGACTAGACAGTGAAGATCAGTAAAATATATTGCATGTTATAAGTGTACATCATGGTTGATTAGACCTTTGAGATTTATTTTATAATAATCTGACTATCAACTTTGATGAAATGTGTTTTTAATTGTACAATCATAGTCTTAGTTATCATTAGTTTAATTAAAAACTATAATATTAATCGTACTATGGATGAATTTAATGATTTAATAACTTGATATAAATAGGCTAGAAGTTATTTCAAACTTACAAAATTTCATTATTTATAGATATACATATCAAAAATAATTTAATATGTTACAATTCTTAAATATCAACTTCTTTTCAAACTATTGAATTTCATCTTGAATTAAATGTGTTTAAATTAATTGTATGATCGTAAGTTCTTAAATTTCATTAATTTATTAAAAAACTATATAATTTAATAATTTAAATTAATTGTACCACATGGATGAATTTAATAATTTAACAACTTGGTATAAATAGGTTTTAAGTTAGTTCAAACTTATGCAATCATTATCTATAGATATATATCAAAAATAATTTAATATCTTACAATTCTTAAATATCAACTTCTTTTCAAATTATTGAATTTCATCTTCAATTAAATGTGTTTTTAATCAAGTACGATCATGTAAGTTCTTAATTATCATTAGTTTATTAAAAATATATATAATTTAATAATTTAAATTAATTGTACCATGGATGAATTTAATAATTTAAATTCATTTAGATGAACTTTTTTCAACATAGATTGAATCTCATAAGTAAAAATTAAATGTGTTTTTAAAATTGTTAGATTATAAATTCATAGTTATCATTTAGCTTAGTTTGTTTAAAAAACTATATATTTTAATGTTACTTTATTACATCTACGGTCATGTACTCTTAAAGTTTAAATTAGTTTAAATTAATATGCACTTTTTTTAATATTATGTTTTATAAAAAAATTATAAAATAATGTATTGGCTTACCTAATTAACATATTTTTATCCACATAAAACTAATATTTATCTTTAAGGGGTTAGTAATTGATAATTTAAGAATTATATATCTTTCTAACTTCCTACTAATTAATAATTGATATACAGGTACACACATCTCAAGATCATGTTCTATAACTATAACACACAAAAAATACACATATGTACACATATATACATCTCAATAATAAACATCTACAGATCTAATATATCTCTATGTAACTAAAATGAAAACTATAAATCTCAAATAAATACATGTATGTAGCAAAATATAAAAAATCATATATACATAACATGTGATGGTATCCAACTACTGAAGTACTCAATAATCAAATAAACAGTGAAAGTACATGTATGTCATCAAGGTACTAAAATACACATGTGTAAATGTAAACTGTCTCCAATATATCAATGTATCAAATATGTGTGTGTGTGTGTGTGTGTGTGTGTGTGTGTGTGTGTGTGTGTATACATACATACATATATACATATATATATATATATATATATATATATATATGCATACATATACATGTATATGTATATATATATATATATATGTAGGTATATATATACATATACATGTATGTATATATATACATATATATGTATGCATATATATGTATATATATACATACATGTATATATATATGTATGTATATATATATATATACATATATATACACATATATATATATATGTATATATGTATATATATATGTATATATATGTGTATATATCTAATCTATTATTGGAGGGACCCCTCAAGATGGATATGAATAGAATGACCCTCTGATCGAGTCTCCTATACATCCTCTTGTCGAGGCCCATCAACCAAGCCCTGCAATATGTATATACATAGACATGTACATGTACATTCAAATTAAATATGAATTTATATATATATGGATATATATCTAGTTTTCAAAACATTTAAATAAATTTAAAAAAACTATTTAAAACTTAAGTACCTGAGCACTGTTGGGTGCCTCAATAGAATCATTTGTCTAGCGTACATGATGCCCTAAACCAACAATATGTGTAACCATGTGCTTAGTGACCTATGCCTACATGATTTATTATGAATTAAAGATCAAATTAAATATTATAGATACATATTTGATCTAAACTTTTTATTAAATGAACATATTTTTTAATTTCATATATATTTAAAATTAAAAATAAATTATACATGTACTTGGGTCTGCGGAGGTGGAGGATGATTAGCAGACTCCATCGTATCATCTACTAATGCACCTGAGCCTGAAACTCTAACACCTAGTGAACCTCCCTCAGCACCATGTCCAACTACTAGGAAATCTAAGTGAAGTGGACTATGTAACCAGTTGGATAATTTCATAGAATCAATGCTACCAATTTAGAACAATAGGTCCATGTATAATGAAATACCTAGACTTGAACAAGCATCAATCCCAGAAAGGCCTCACAACTGCTCACCGAACTCATCAAGACCCTAAGCTATGATTTGGACATCTCCAACTTGTATGCCTGAGTCATTTGTAGAGTGTCATGAGCCTGGTGTCGAATGTTGTGAGCTATGCATAGGTGTATCATCTATCACTAGTGTGACAGCCTGTGTCTGTGGAACTATGCTAGGGCTCTGGTGCTATCTAACAACATCCATCACTAAGTGTACCAAAATCCCTTATTTATCTGAAATATAGGTGACAATATGTAACATATCCTCCAAAAAATACAGTGCCATATCCATATGTGTCTGTTGTCTTGAAAGACAATGAATATCACCTTGTAGTGGTAGCCCAGTAGCTCTATATGCATCATCGGAGAAGGTACCTAAAGTGCTACTAGATGCCTATAGAGATGGTCAACCAAGTGGATGAGGACATCGACTATGAAGATAATGACCAATAGAATTCGATGTGATAATAGATGTCATAGATGCAATGTGCCCAATACTGTCAATTTCTCCCCTCTAGGGAGCAATGATGACTCTATCTACAATAGGCTCATGTCTAGGAGTCATAGGAGGCATCCTCTATCCAATAAACTATCTAACATCTGCAAGTGATAGACGATGTGCACTACAGTACTGGTCACAATTTGCAATTCGACCATGCCCCTATCCACAATAATCTGGAATATCCAAGTAGTTGATGTTGAGCCCTATATGGAACTCAGTGTACAACTATTGTGCAAAATAAAGGTGTATCTGATCATTATTAGGATAATGACCATGTGTTGCTAAAAATCATGGATAGATCACGCTAGCAATAACAGGGTCTCTACATCATGTGACTATGTAACCTCTCACCCTACCCTATGTACCCTCATATGCTAGAAAAAGCTCTCTCTTGATGATGTCTTTGGGGGCTACCCTCTTGATGTCATCAAAAGATGCATCTCCTAAGACCTCAGCCCTAAGCTCCCTAGATATGGAAGCTAATATGGCAGGAGTAAATGAATGGTGAGCTCTAAACCTAGTTTTCAAATCCTATAAACTCCTACATATCGTAGTACATATGTCTTTATAAAGACCATCATCAGAGGTCAATATAGAGTGTTGTAATCTAACAATCTCCTGATCTAAAAATGCAAATAGAGCATCAATATCGATGCATGGAGGTGGTGTAGTAGGACCTCCAACAGGAGCTACAAGTACCACCTAACCTATAATAGGAGCTGTAGCAAGAGCCATGGCAAGACCTACACCACCTAGAGCCACACTAGGAGCCAGAACATGAGCTACACAAAGAGCCCTATGTCGAGGTACACCACGAGTTGCATGAGGAGCCAGATCAAGAACTACATCAAGTGCTAAAATAGGAACTGCATCAACCTATGTCGTACTAGGAGCTACAACAGGAACTACATCAAGTGCTGCACTAGGAGCCACATCAAACTGATCGTGCGAAACCATATCTATAGAAATGTATGAAGCTCACTAAATTGCCTACTCTACACACAATTTTTTATTTTTAAAATTAAAAATTATACACATGTATAAAATTGAACATACATCACACATCATGGACCTAGATAATCTGTAACACATGGACTTAGATTAATTTGTATATAGGTAAGAATATAACATACACATTTACATATATTAGAACTTATAACTCAAAACATGTATGACCTAACTTAGAATACATCTTACAATGTTTAATTAATAAAATTTAATTATAATCTTTAACATAACTTGATTATAATTACAAGGGCTTATAATTTAGGATTTAAGGATGTAACCTATCTAACCTTAATCATAATCATTAATCATAAATGTTAAACCATGACCCTTAATAGTAAACCCAAATATTCAAAATAAACAAGTTTCAATCATATATAATTCTTGAAAATTAAATAATATATTTACTTATTATTAATTAAAAATGTGTTTTAAAATTTAATTAGCTAGATTTTCTATATTTTTCACTTTAAATAGAAATAACACAACATATATA
>CM053791.1:233516757-233631757 GCA_028749045.1 Cupressus sempervirens
CTTCTTCAGTTGTCACAGGGACTCCATCTGACACTCTTGTTCATTCTTTACATGATCAGTCCTCGCAGGTTGAAGTAATTGTTGATACTTATGATTAGTAGTTGCAACATGGCTCTTCATCAATTGTAGAAATAGATAGTTCTTTGGGATAGGTTCTTCAGCCAATTGAGAAGGTTTTAGAGACATCACTTATCCGTGGGATTTTTTCCACACACAATGGAAGTGTTTCATTTGTACCCTTGGCATTGTTTCTTCCTAAGGAGAAGAATACTATTTTGTAGTCTTGGATCAGCTTCTTCATTGGAGTAGTCATTTTTTGGCATTCTTCTTTTGGGGTGGGGGGGAAGTGGATCTTGTCTCTCTTCCTCTTCTCATCATTCTCTTATTTATATACAGGATGTATGTCATAATGGGGGGGTCTTGATTACTCCATCCATCCATGCATCCCTATTTATCTCTCCTTTTTGGGGAGGGTTTTTCCCATGAGGTTTTCCCTCTTTCCATACTTTATGGGAGATTGCATATCATCATGTACATGGGTATCTAACATGGCCTAGTAGCTAGGACCCATCTTTCATTTCATCCTAGATTGTGTATGCTTAATGGAATTCCCCTAAGTTGTATTTAAGGGGTGGTGTTGGTGTAAATAAGTATTTAATTATTACACTTACTTAAGTTTACTTAGGTTAATGCATTATTTTATTATTTTATTAGGCGAGACACTTAGGAGTTTGTGTACTCTAACTGAGTTATGCAACTCTAATTATGCACATGGTGTCTACAACATAGGAGTATGCATCATTCACTAAGTTGTCATGTTGAAAAAATAGTTATCTGCACTCCTCATTTAGCACATGTTGTCTACACCACTCATTTGCATGCTACACCATTGTAGGCTTATCCTCACATCATTGCACTTAATCATGTACTCAATGGAGGATAACCCATATTTGGTGTACATGTGCCTGGTTATATGACATATCATGATGTTGACTTCTATGCATTCTAGAAGCTCTCCTAAGGCCTTTATATATAGGCACTCCTAGTGTACTCTCATGTTGGCTAAGCTGGCATATTGAATGAATATTGTCATTTTGATCATACTCTATCTATTTTGGTCTACTATGTGCTTGTGTTGAGTTCTTTAGTTCTTTGGTGAATTCTAGCCTAAGCCAAATTCTTACATGGTATCAGAGCTAACGAAGATTCTCTACACATAGCTATTCGAGATCATTTATGCTTCAACACTTTGACTTGAATTTAGAGGATCTGCCAAAATTAGGAGCCTCTAGAGCTAGATTTGATCTCACCGTTGCATCTAGAGCATCAATTCAACAAAGATTGACTATAAATTTTCCTATATTTGGTGAAGGTTGATCATGAGAAATTTTTTTTTTGCAAATTGGAACACGAAGGCCCTAATTTGTAGTTTGGGTATGATCATTTTATTGATTTGATTAGTTATTTTTTGGATCTAAATTTCTCTATTATTTTTGGAATTATTTTCCCATTAGTTGTACAGGTAGAGAATTTTTTTGCCGAACTAGGTAGTGACACCTCGGCTTGGCTCTATCTTTGGTGGATTATTATTTATTAATTTGTAGGGTTTATTAATCAATTTTTTCCCTTCACAAGTCCACAACCATACATCATAGCCCCAATGGTTAGAGCAACATCACTGGTGGCCTTACAAAGTTTGGTAGCTTGCACCAGTGTTCTCACTTCATTGTGGAAAGTAAGCACTCTTGTATTTAAATAATATGCAATACTTGATTCCCATGCAAGTGGGATTAACCAAATTACCTATTCAGGGCATATTTTGTAGTATCGTGGGAATATTTTGACATCTTATTGTGTTCAGTCTCTAGCGCAGCATAGTGAAAATTGTCTACAACACGCGACGTGAATTCAGTGGTCTGCTCTCTGCCATGTGAAAGACATCGAGTAAGAGCCAATCACCTATGCCAACATGGACATGTAACCCTTATACAACAGCTTCCCATCCTAGTTAGGAAGCCCATCCATTATCTAATGCAAAATCAAAATGTTAGCTCTGCAACCAGTCAAGCGTGACTATGCATCAGAATTAGCATTGCCACACTGTACTATGACAGGTCAACATCACCTCACCACATTGGCAATTGTACAATCCAGTAAGCAACATAGCCAGTAGCATAGTCAGTGCTTATGTGGAGACATCATTTTCTTACCACCATTCCATAAAATTCTGTACAGTTGACATCATCAATGATGTCATCCCTGGTCTGATTTTTGCTAACATTATCTCTTCCATGAGCTTAAATTTGACACCCATCTAGATGTCATTTCAAGAAAAAATTTAACAACTTTAATGGCCTTATTACCATCAAATTTAACCCCTTCATTCACTGATGCAACCCCTCTCTAGATTGATTTTCATTTTGGTAGTCCAAATTCAAGAGACCATAACTCGAACATTCATACTCCAATTTAGGTACAATTTTTTTTGAAATTGGGTAGAATTTTCTAAAAAATTTAGTGGTGCAGCTCTTTTCTAGTTTTGCTCCAAGGATTGTTTAGAAATTGCATTTTTTGGTGACTATACCTACACAATCTCGCATTTTGCAACTTCAAACACTCCATACGAGCACATCTGGAGTCAAAAAAAGGTTCTATTTTTTGAAATTGTATTATTTTTTGTCTACTTTCCAAATATGATATCAGATTATAGGATTTTGTGGACTCAAGTGTCACTTTTAGTACTAGGGCCTTTCTTCTCTTTGTAATGCTTCAGAATTGTAGCACATTGTCAAGTTCTAAATTTGTAATCATTTTAGAAGTTGTAACAAGAAAAATCAGAAGTCCATGAAGGCAAAAATTGGCAAGTGGCCCATTGTAATCACACTACTGATAAAATGCCCAAAGCATCTTTTTTTTTTTTTTGTGTGGGGGGTGTTTCTTGATTTAGTGAAAAGGGGGGTGTTCTTGGTGTTGGGTTCTCTCTTTTCTACACTGTTCTTTCATTTTCTACATTATGGGAAACTTTAAGTTTCCTAAATTAACTCCTCATAACTATGCTTCATTGTCAATCAAAATGTTTTATCACTTAATGCATAATGGAGTTTCGCAATATGTAGATGGTACTCTTCCTAAACTAGTAGGTGATAATGTATCAGAAAGTGACATTTTAGCTTGGGTAGTAATCAATAGAAAAGCCCTAGGTGATATATGTTTGGAGGTAGATGATAAGATCATGTATCAAATCTAAAAGTCTACTAAATCCAAGAAAGCTTGGCATACCCTTGAAAGCCATTATGGGAAAGTGTCTGGAGAGGATGTGTTCAAAATCAAAGATGAGCTTGTATCCTTAGATCCTAAATGATATGATTCTATACAAGATTTCATCATTAAGGTGAATGAATTAAGGACAAAGCTTACTGATTGTGGCAGTTCTATCAAAGATGGCAAAATGATCTATCTCATTCATAACAAGCTACCATCTAAATATTCCACATTTTTATAGATTCTTTTAACACCTCAAAGACTACCTTAGGTTCTACCTACAAGAAAGTCACTTTTAATGAAAATGCTAAAATGTTAGATGATGAAGAAAAAAAGTTGAAATCAATGGGGATTCTCAAAACACCTCAGTCTAAAGCATTGGTGGCTAATGAGAGTTCTCAACATTCAGGTGGACAATCTTTAAATAAAGGAAAGGGTAAGAAGAAGTGGAAGAAAGAAAAATCTGAGGATGTAGAAAAGACAACACCACAATCCAATCAACAAGGCAAGTCCTTGAATTCCAACAAGAAAGGAGACAATAATAAGGAGAAGAAGAAATGTGCTTATTGCAAGAAAATAGGTCATGAAGAGCATGAGTGTTATCTCAAGAAGATTGATGAGTTGACCAACATCATGAAGAAATACAATGTTCCATTGCCTAATGCTTACAAGGATAAAGTGTCCTCATCAGATTCCAAGGGCAAAGGGCAACCACTCATGGCTAATTCAAACTCTTCAAAGGAATAAATATTTGACTCAGGTGCCTCATATCACATGGGTTCTTCAAAGGAGGACTTTTCTTCAATGAAGTAGTCAAAGGTACCACACATGTTCATGGGGAATGATAGAAAAATGGCAATTGAAGGAAAAGCAAATGTGGAGATGGAAAATGGAGAGTTTCAAGAGGTTCTCTATGTTCCAAACCTAATTTCAAATCTCCTTTTAGTCTACCAAATCACTCACCTCAAAGATGGACATAGAGTTGAGTTCCTTCTAGACATAGTAAAAATGTACAATCTTAAAGATGATTCCTTAGTTGCAATGGAGAAAGTGAATCATAACAAGAGTTTGTACTCTTACTCTCATTTTGTGCCCAAGTCTCCTTCAAAGGCCTTATTATCACAATCAAATTCTAGCATGCAATTATGGCATGAGTCTTATGGTCATCTTGACTATCACTATCTTCAACAACTTTGCACATACAAAATTCTCAATGGTCTACCTCAAATCAACTTTTCCATAGGAAAATGTTCAATAGATTTAGTGGATATGCATCTAGAGCATAAGTTACAAATAGGGAAGTCTTCAAGAGCAATAGTTGTTCTATAGATGTTTGACATGGTATTAGCAGGTCCTTTTGCATTCAACTAGGGTCAGTACATACTTACCTTAGTTGACGACTTTTCAAGGTTCACTTGGGCCTACTTTCTACATAACAAGAACAAAGTGTTGGACAAGGTTCTTGACTTCAAGGATCGAGTAGAATGAAAATCTAGTAAGGCCATCAAAGTACTTTGAATGGACAATGGAAGCATGTATGTGAACATAAGACTTATGGATTTTTGTAGATGTGAGGCCATTGATCTTCAGACTCGAGCAACATTTAGTTTACATAAGATAGATATTGTAGCACTGAGGATTAGGACTCATAAGTCTATGGCAAGTTGCATGATTCATGCCAAGTCTCTCGATCCATCATTAGAAGTTGAAGCAATCTCTAGTCCCACTCATATTCTTAATCATTCTCCTCATCCAACCTTAGATGGAAAACCTCCTTTTGAGGCATGGTGCAACAGAAAACCTATTGCGACGCACTTCAGAGTATTTAGTTTTCTTGCATGGGAAAACATATCTTCTAGGGGATGCAAGGCACAATCATCTCAGCCTTGTACTTTCATTAGTTATGAAGATGATGTGAAGGCATATAGACTTCTATATCTTGAGACACATCAGATATTTGTGGAGAAGGATGTACATTTTGAGAAAAGTTCTCCCAGCTTGTCCTCTACTCCTGTCTACACATCATATAGTGTGGAAACTGATAGTGATTTCGGCGATAGTGCTTCAATAGATTTAGACATGTGGGGTTCTATCATTAGTTACAAGGAGAGGTCACTCCATTAGTTCAGTCCACATGCATAAATTGCCATAGTGATAGGTCCAGAATAGCATCGTAAATCCAGTCTTCTAGATACAGGTTCACTGACAGTTTTGGGGGACAATATTGATGATCTACCTCTTCTACTTGATACACATTCTTCAATTGTCATGAGGGGTCCATCCAACTCTCTTGTTCATTCTCTACATGATCAATCCTCAGATGTTGAAGTGATTGTGGATACTTGTGATCAGCAGTTGTAGTAGGGTTCTTCATCAGTTGGAAAAATAGAGAATTCTTTGGGATGGGTTCTTTAGCCAATTGAGAAAGTTTCAGAGACATCACTTATCCATGGGATTCTTTCAATGCACAGTGGAATCATCTCATTTGTACCTTTGGCATTGTTTCTTCCTAAGGGGAAGAACACTCTTCTATAGTCTTGGATTAGCTTCTTCATTAGAGCAATCATTGTTCAACATTCTTCTTTTTGGGGGGGGGAGCCTATCTTGTCTCTCTTCCTCTTCTCATAATTCTCTTATGTATATATAGGATGTATGTCGTAATGGGGGGGGGCTTGATTACTCCATCCATCCATGCGTACCTATTTATCTCTTTTTTGGGGGGAGGGGGTTTCCCATGAGGTTTTCCCTCTTTCCCTACTTTATGGGAGATTGCATATCATTATGTACATGGGTACCTAACATGGCCTAGTAATCGAGACCCATCTTGCATTTCATCCTAGATTTTGTACCCTTACGAGCATTCCCCTAAGTTGTATTTAAGGGGAGGGTTATTGGTGTAAATAAGTATTTACTTATTGCACTTACTAAAGTTTACTTAGGTTAATGCATTATTTTATTAATTAATTAGGTGAGACACTTAGGAGTTTGTCTACTATCATTGATTTATGCAACTCTAATTATTCACATGGTATCTACAACACATGAGTATGCATCATTCACTAAGTTGTCATGTTGACAACATAGTTATCCGCACTCCTCATTTAGCACATGTTGTCTACACCACTGATTTGCATGCTACAACATTGTAGGCTTATCCTCACATTATCACACTTAAGCACATGCTCAATGGAGGATAACACATATTTGGTGAACATGTGCCCGGTTGTATGACATATCATGATGTGACTTCTATGCATTCTAGAAGCTCTCCTAAGGCATTTATATATAGTCAGTCCCAGTGTACTCTCAAGTTGGCTAAGCTAGCATGTTGAATGAATATCATCATTTTGATCATACTCTATCTATTTTGGTCTACTGTGTGCTTGTGTTGAGATCTTTAGTTCTTGGGTGAATTCTACCATAAGCCAAATTCTTACAATGATACCTTAGTTAAGAGTGCAAAATGCAATACTCACATTCAAGATTTTGGACCTATCATGGATCACATGAAAAAATTTAGTCTAATACTTAACCCCAAGAAGTGTCTATTTGGTGTAACATCTGAGAAACTACTTGGCTACATTGTGTTTGCAAAAGAAATTAAGGTTGATCCAAAGAATGTCCAAGAAATCATGGACATGCGTCTACCTCATAATATCTATTAGATGAGGGGCTCACAAGGAAGACTTCAATCCATATGTCAATTCATCTCATAGCTAGTAGATAGGTCACAACCGTTTACCAAGACAGTACATAAAGTTGTGAAATACAATTGGAGTAAAGATTACAAATAGAGCTTAACATTGATAAAACAATACCTTGCAAATCCATTGATCTTGATGCCTCCTATTCATGGGAAACCTCTCATCTTGTACATTTCAGCAATAGAATCATCTTTGGGTATCTTACTAGCACAAGAAGACAATAATAACTAGGAAAGAGCTATCTACTATTTGATTCACACACTAATTTCTTACGAAATGAATTATAGTATCATTGAGAAGCCTTGCTTGGAAGTTTTCTTTTCTTCTCAAGAGTTGAGACACTACATGCTCACTCATACTATGCAACTAGTTTCTAAAACTGATCCACTAAACTACTTAGCAAGGTAGCTCTGACAGGAAGATTGGCTAAGTGGGTCATGATACTAAGCAACTTTGATATTCAATATGTTGAACAAAATTCCATCAAAGGACAAGAAATTTCTGATTAGTTAATAGAAGCACCAATGGAGAGTCTTCTTCAACTCAACATTGATTTTCCTGATGAATCAATTATAAAAATTACACATTAAAGTTGGATGATGTTCTTTTATGGTTCCTTTACACAATAGGGATCAGGTATTGGACTCTTGTTCATCATGCCACAAAGACAATTAGTACCTAAAGCATACAAGATATTGTTTCCTTGTACAAATAATATCACAAAGCATGAAGCTCTCATTAACAACCTAAAGATTCTAGTTGAATGGAGAGTGGATCAATTAAACATATTTTTTGATTCATAGCTTATAATTAACTAGGTCAATGATTTATATTAGACAAAGGATGAGAAATTAATCCCTTATAAATGCATGGTGGATGACTTGAAGAAATACTTTTCTCATATCACTTTTCAACAGATTCCATAGGTAGACAACAAAGTAATTGATGCAATGTCTACTCTAGCTTCCTTGTTATAGATGCCAAAAAAAAAATCTTTGACATGAGTTCCTAGTGGAAATGTTACTCTACCCTACCAATGACTCTCCTAAATCTAGAATGATTTATTCTATTATAGGACATGAATCATCTTGCTACCACCACATATACTCTTACTTACATGACCAAACCATTCCAAAAAATCTAACCTAGAATGATAAAAGCCACTTTATCCATACTGGTTCATAGTATGTTATTATTGCTTTAACAACTTGTTTAGGAGAGGTCTTGACGGAACACTCCTTAGGTGTCTAGAACTTAATGAGCCAAAATGTGCATTAGTAGATGTACTTGAAGGCATTTGTGGATCTCACTCAAATGGCTTGACACTAGCTCGTAAACTTATTAGAGCTAGTTACTACTAGTCAAATATGGACCAAGAGTCAATTAAATAGGCTAAGGCCTATAAGCAATTCCAGATCCATTGGAATCTTATTCATTCTCTAGCTAGTGATTTAATTTTATTTGTTACATTATGGCCATTTCAAAAAAGGGCCTTTGATATTATGGGTCACATTCACCCATCCTCTTCAATGGACATAATTTTATCATTACCACTATAGACTACTTCACTAAGTGGGTAGATGCAATCCCTCTTTCTATAGAAAATGGAAAAGCTGTATCTTTTTTCATCATGAATTACATCATATGTAGGTATGGTGCACCTTCCTCCATCATTATTGACAATAGAGGATAGTTTAAAAATAAGGAACTTAAGAAATTGTGTAAAAGGTTTAGAATTAGACAACATTGGTCTTCTATTTATTAACCCCAGGATAATGGTCAAGCAGAAGCATCCAATAAGGCGATCCTTCAGATTTTGCATCACATAGTAAATCTAGAAGGGACTAACACCTTCAAATTAATCTGACTTTATGGGCTGATAGAAAATGTATCAAAACTCCAATAGATACAATGCCCTTTCCTACATGCAACTAGATGTCATAAAGAATACAACATCATCATGTTATGGTCATAGACATTGTCATTTGTAGAGAATAAATGCACTATCTTGTAAAACTCATTGTTACTTACAACATCTAATCTTATAGGTGTTCTTGTCATGAGCAAGTTCTAACCATCTATTTATAGATTCGCATCTCTCAAATTTATGAGAAGATAACAAACTATTTTTTTGTGTGGATATTTTCTCCATCTTTCCCAAATACTTTATCTAGTGTAACCATTGTCTTGAATTCCTACCACAATAACTTTGCCACCTATTGCTATCCTATGCTAGAATTTCCCCAAATCACCAACTAAAAAAATGGATACCCTTGAGAGATAGTTGCAAAAATTTTAGTTACATACATAAAGTAAAATCAAAAGATAGCCTTTCTATATGCCTGTGATGTTTAATCATTAGGATTTGAAAGATCTGAAAGATGCATCAACATTTGTTGATATGTTTTAGAGCTTCTTTTTTCTTTTGTTGCATACTTTGCAACATATTTGATAACTACATTTCTTGAAAGGATAGATTGCCAATCAATATTGGCCCTCTACAATTGTAGTATGTACAAACTATGTGTATTAATTTAGTCATCATTTCTTGCTGGTTCAAATTTTTCTCACCTGATTCTACATTGGTGTATAACTTTGCCCCTCCAAATTTAATTATCAAGAAGAATTATACCTGAAACATTGGTGAATTCATATCTTGATAACCCAATTTGTTAAAAAATGTGAAACAGAAAATTTAGACATAAGTTTTTTGAATTTGATTAACTTGCAAACCATTCTTCCACTTTTTTAACAAAGGCATCCTCCCTCCTTATAGACAATGTGTCTCTCAACACAATTGATAATAGATAATTCATATATTATTCTACTGGATAGAGGTGAGAAACACATATTAATATTTAACTCATTTATAATATGAAAATTATATTTATATTTATTTAATGCAGATCAAGTCTAGGATTCCATGCACAAATAATGGAGTCAAAATATCTCTCAACACTTTTTCATTCATTGTCATCTGAAAAATTACTTGTGTACATATTTGGTGCCCCTTCAAGCCATAAGAAGGAATGAACATGAGGTGAACCATAATGTTTCCACTCATATCTACACCAAAAGTCCTTTACTTTCATACCTTTTTCAAGTATTTCATTCCTAAACATTATATTCCTTAAGTGCATGTAATAATTGAATATATGTGGATCGTTGATGATATTCTAGCTTGTCCACCTTTGAGTCTCTCATGTATTAGTAGGTGGTGTACCAAGCATTAGCGCATGTAAATCAAACAATTACATATCTGCTCCACTTAATGTGAAGAAAATTATAGGTGTGCCAATCTGGTGAAGTAAGTTGGTTAATTCTATGTTTTACGTTTTGTCAAATTTTAATCTTGTTCCTTTTAGAATTTTTTTGAACTATATTAGACTATCTACAAGATTATTATGAGGCATATCATCCATATGTTTGTGCAATTCATTAATAGTTATAAGCATTTCTTGAAAGCTCCTTTTTGCAAAAATAGATGTTGAACTTTGTGTGCGATGTCTCATTACCATGTTTTGCACAAAATACCTAAACCATAGATGTTTTCCAAAGTGGTGATCCCTATATTTGGTCAAATGTTTTACAAATTCATGCAAGTATATCCATTTCATTCTAGGCTTTAAACAATCACAACTTCCATCTAGAAATCATGATGGGAAAGCCATATCCAACGACCTAGATGTGACATACTCATTGATAGGTGATGCACCTATAGATGGCCACTCAATTAAAGTAGATGGAACTACATCAAGATTATTAACCCAACCATGAATTAATTCCATTTATCTTTGAGCATTAGGTGGCCTTGAAGTCATATAGTTTGTGTGCTCAATTATATTACCTTCATCTATCTCCATGAGAGGACCTAGGAATATAGTTTCATTTGCATCAAAATCAAACTCCATGTGTACTGTCTTTAATCTATGAAAAATATTCTCATTCACATTTGTAGGAAAGTCATTAAGAGCACTTTAATCTATCCTTACAACTGCATAAAATTTATCATTTTCAACTTTATATTTCATTTCTCTATAAACATGATCCCTATTTATAGTAAAGTTATATCATGTACCATATAGATCCCTTCTTCGAACAATAATGATTGGTAAATGATCAACTATTTGCGGCAAGAATTTTGACAGCTATTCAACATGATGAGGAAAACTAAGGGTATGTCCTTTATATTTATACTAACCACCATTTTCATGTGTAATTTACAATATAGGGTTCACATGTGCAATCAACATCTCTTCAACTTGAGTTAAATTTACAAGTTCTTGTGGTTGACATCCTAGATCCATATTATTTGAAGATGAAAACCTATCATTTCCTACCTCTTGACAAAACCTTTTGCATATTGGACCCTCACTAGTGTGATATACTTTCCTTCCTGCATATGACTACTGACAAACATAACACAAATTTGGTATTTTCAAACTCTCTATCTGATATGTAAATTGCATTTGGAATCTTCTAAATTTAGATTGAAGCATACCATTTGGATTGGGCATGTTTTCTCTAACACCTTATAATTCATCATTCACATGGATTTGACTTCAATGTTGCGATGTTTCTAGGACACATTCTACAGATGGACACCCTTCATATTTAACATTTAGTTGATTGCTTGCATCTATAAGATGCTTATGTCTGTCACTTGTTTGCCCTTCAACATGTTGTTCTTGACACCTTTGTGCATCTAGAAGGACCCTCTCAAAATTATGTTGATGATTTTTTCTTTATACATTTGTGTGCTCTCTTTCATCAGTTTCTAGTTGTGCAACTAACACTTTAGACTTTCTTCTACCATAACTTTGTCTATTTCCTTGATTTAATGTTATTTTTTGTTATCTTTCATTTATTGTTTTTTGTTGTTGTTGTTGACATCTATGAAATTCATATTCTCTTTGATATTGCCTTTTGTATTCTCTTCTTGCCTCCTCTGATTCAAAATTTAACATAGGTCTCACAATAGCTAGTGCAAAAAATAATATTAGTGAATTAAGATATATATTTCATGACACTAAGTAATTTTTCATGTAAATCATATAAACTAGTATAGATATCTTAAATAAATCTATCTAAAGAAATATCGATAGATATCTATTATAAACCTGATTAAAATTTAATTTACTATATCTTAAAATATTTTTATTTCCATTCTCTTTTTTTTTTTTGCATTTAATTTTTTTATATGTTGACCTTTTTTACACACACTTACTTTTTTTATTAAAAAAATTAAATGATTATTTATCTGTTAATTTATAATTTTAAAAATATTTTATGGACCATTTAGTAAACTTTAAAAAAATAATATACTATATTTATATTAAATATTAATATCTTGAAATGTAGATGGTTGTCAAATTTTACCTAAAAAGTAAATGTTAACATTAACATGCTCACACCTTCCCACTCCACCCATTCTACCATTGTAGAATTCCTATTGGTATTAATTAGTGAACTTCATTTATTAGAATGTATATATGATTTATTTAAGGGATACTTTATTAAGTAGACATGAGAAAAATTATAGCAATGAAGATTACTATATAAGTAGTCAAAATTATATATAATATTTGCATGAATGAAGACAAACAATTTAAATATTTAAAGATTGTTTAAAAACATATTAATTAAGAAGAAATGAAGGAAGTATGAACAATAAATAAGAGAATACATTAAAAGATTATGAAAATGCATTTTTGCTAAATAAATATACAAACATGAAGATATATAATTATTTTTTATTTATGAAAATGTTGGATACATGATGTAAATAAATTATTTTATTTATAAAAACCTTGGTTACATCATTTTTTAAAAGAGTGTTCTAAAAGACTTTTTATTGTGAACCACATGTATACATGATGTCAAACTTTGCAATGCAAAATGCCAACACCAAAAATGATAGGTAGTTCACTTTATGAGACAATGAGTTCCCATCTTCCAATACAATAGACTAATACCCATAAAAGATGTCGACCTCTACTAACAAAAGCCCAATAACATATTTAGTACCATTGTGTTAGTATCCATCTTGTATTAATCCATTCATGAGATTGACATAAGTACACTTGAAAATAGGGTCAAAAATTTCTAGTATGTGGAAATTAAACTTTGTAATATTATCATCAACTAAGTGGAGACTTAAATTTATCAACAACCATGCTCCCTAGAAACCATCATCATTAGAACAAACTTCAACTTTCATCCCACAATTGTTCAGTTTATGATTTATTTATACCTTTAGCATTAAGACAATAAAAGAAAAGTATTTGATTATTTCATTCTAAACATATAAATCAATCCTCAATACAACGTTTAATATTTCTAAAATGTTCATAATAGAATGCATATACATGGATGTAAACAAAGTAATATTTATTATCTATGAAATATTTACATTCTAATGTTTCAAATATGGTGGCATTGCCATCCACTTTTGAAACAAAACAAATATTTCTTCTTTTAAAATTGCATATAAAAAAAAAACATAAATTAAAATAAATATATGGTTACTCTAATTTTCAAATAACAAAATTAAATGTATTAATTTAATTTTTCTTATTTAGAAATAAATAAATTGATATTTTAATAAAAATATATGGTAGCATTGCAATCCACTTTGGAAACATTACAAATATTTTTAGATATAGCTAACATTATAATAAATTGCTTACTATTATAATATTTTAAAAATGGTGACATTGCCTTCCACTAATCAAAGATTGATGCCTAAAAGTTAATATTTATTCTTGTAAAATTACATTTAAAAAATTACTGTAAAGTAAAATAAATATATGGTTACTCTAATTTTCAAGCAACAAAATTAAAAATATAAATTTGATTTTTCTTTTCTAAAATTAAATAAATTGGTACCTTAATAAAATATTTTAAAAGCTTTTAACACTTTTGTATTTCGACAATGATTCCGAGTTTTCTTGCTAGTTCTTTCTCTGATGAGCCCGTGAACTAATTTATTAATAAATATATAATATAAGTGCTATGTCACTTTTTGATTAAAAATAAATAAAATTAAAAAATGGTGGCATTGTCATCCACTTTTCAAATATTAATATGTAAAGGTTAATTTTAATCTAAATGTAAAGTACAAGACTATTATAATTGAAATAGTAATTTGATTTGGAATAATAATTTAAATCAATATACTAACCTCAATCAAAATACTATTATAAATCAAACTACTTTTGTAAATCAAAATAGTAATTAGTAAATTTATAGATGACTATTTTCAAAAAAATAAAATTATATAGCGGCATTGCCATCCATATGAAATATTATGTAAAAAAATATAAAATTAAACTAAAATATACATTGTAAAATATGAAACAACAATAATCTATGCAAATCATATCTAAATATATAACATGCAACTATATATAAATAATGCATGAAACATGAAAATCTAATTTTGAATACAACAATGTAAAAATTAACAAATCTCATTTTTTAAAAAAAATAGTAATCTAAATGCAAAATAAAACTTAATACAAAAAAAAATAAAAAAATAAAGAAGAACCTTACTTTGCTCTTTGATCTCCTTGTTGATCTTCAAATTTGCAATGTTTCTCCACATCATTTATCTTCCTCTCTTCTTCCTAAACAAAGGTTATTCTACCTCTCAAAAGTTATCATAGCTTTACTCTCAAAACTTTTGTCTTTCTCTGCAAATCTACTCTTCTACAAATACAAAGCAAAAATGAAAGGAGATGAGTGTTTTATAATGAAAGAAACAACTCTTCATCTCCCATGAAAAGGCTATTCATTGGACACTAACAGATCCTTCAATTTTCACTCCTACACTCTCCATTCAAATTCAAATAGAATTTTGAAAAATTAAAAATTCCAACAATGTGTTATTATAAAATGAAATTAAAAAAAAAACACTTTAATAATATCCAAACATTATTAGTTAAACTTTAAAAATAAAAATAAAAAAATTCTAAAGGTGATGGGCCACCATCCCCACCACCCCATGCACACACTTACCTTAGTAACAACTATTGTTGATAGTAGTGGTAGTCACTGTTGTAGCCCACAACTTCCATGGCATTAAATTTTTTTTGTTTGTTTTGTGTTGTTTTGGTTTTTTCCTTTCTTTAAAAAAAAATTAAATTAAATTAAAATACTTTTAATTTTTAATTAAAAATTATAATTTTTTTTAATTATTTATTTATTTTTTATTTTTAAAAAAAGTTATGACTTATTTATAATTTCCAGGTACCTATTTTTTGGGGCCCTATTATTTTCAGCTCTATTTGGCTTCCTCTTATTTTTGCCAGCTATTATTTTGGGAATGCTTTTTTATTGTCTTTTATTTCAGCTAACTATTATTTCGGGAATATAAAAGTTTTTAACTACTCCCTTCTCTTTTTTATTGACAAGAAATCTTGGCATATTCTCATTCTAGGCATTTGTGTTACCATTGTACAGAACACCTCTCAATGTAATTACGTATGTAGAAAATTAGAATGAAAAATAAAATTTCTCATGGTTTGTTTTATAGCTTGCCCAAAAGTGTAGGCTCAAATATGTATGATAAGCTCCAAAAGATCTCACCCTCGATTTTCCTATGAGAAATTTGAAATGAGATAAATAAAAGGATGTTGTGTAATGTAAGATTAGAGTGTGCAACCCTCCTCAAAAAAAAAGGAATCAAGCATTATAGAAATTGTGAATAACAATCTTAGAAACACATAAAATAGAATGGTCATTCTCTCTTCGACATGTCAATATGCCTAAAAATTGGCCCAGCTTGATTCACCCTTTCCTCTTATATTCTAAAATAGATTACAAAGCTCAAATAGAATGTAAATAGATTCCTCCTCCACAAGGGTGGGATAAGATCCTTTTTTTTTAAGCTTGATGAGGCTTGGGTGTGTCATCCACTATCATCCACTTAGACAAGGAGGTGCAACAAGTAGAAAAGACTAAACACTTAAGAAATTTATGTAATAACATAGCTAAATTAGAAACTATTATTAGTAAAAGAATCAAGAAATTAGTTGTAGAAAGTGATTCCCAGATTATCCTAAAGATGCCATGTAAAGGGAAAACACTTGATTGGATCTTAAATTTGAAGCACGAATACATGATAGTGCTCCTTGTTAAGTTTGAAAAAGGTAGGATTGCTCATATTTTTCATGAGGGAAATGAAAAAGTAGACTGTCTAGCCAATAAAGGTGTAGATAAGATACATATTATAAACATTATCAATTTACATTTAGGATAAATGATAACAATAGTTCATTAATATATAAAAATACATTACAAAAATATTTAATCTCCCTTTTTTGAAGAAGAGGAAAGATATTTTGTTTTATAGCATCTGAAGTGCACTTTCACATGTGCCAAATATAGAAATCCTATGTAGCCAAATTGGATCTAGAAGTAGGGTATTTCAAATACAATAGGATTAATAGATGGTAAAATTTTGCAACTTCATAACTATTTGGCATGCCCCAAAACCAAATCCCTCATATTCATCAATTGCTAGATAGAGGGAGTGTGATTTTAGTACTATTTGACACAAGTTGAGCTTTTTTATTTGATAGTCTACAAAATTCAACACATGTTAAACTGACAAGCTTCCATTGAATGTTGAGATGGTTAGATCTTACAATCAATTTTCTTTGTGCATCACATTTCTTTGGGATCTTTTCTACCTATGAATCCATAGTTAAAAAATGTTTTGCTATTATCCTAGTTTAGCCTTGGACTTTCCAACAAGGGTAAAGGTAGGGGAATTTGAGATGGCATTTTGGGGTGCCATTATTGTGCGATGTCTAGGCAAGATCATGCTTATGAAACATAGCTTAGGTATTAGGTCTATCCTTATGATTGTAGGGAGGGATTTCTTTAGCCTTATTGATGGAGCAATCTTTGATGTAGCTTATATGCACCATTCTTTCGGTGTATTTCACTCGTTTACAATAGATTTAAAGTCCATTTTGAATTCAAATATAGTAGTAATGTTTGTGCCAACCATTCTTTATGTTGATAGGGACAGGAATTCAATTTTAAACCTATGTCATATTTTCAAACCTTCCTCCTTATTAAATGGCCACCCTTAAACATCACACACTAAGGGAAGAATTAAGCTGAGGAAAAAAAGTCAACTTTGACTATTTAACACTTTTGGTCTAGAAATTAGGCTGAGTGAGTGATGTTTAAACCATTTGTTGTGGGGTTTAAGCCATCCATTGTTGGCCTAGATTATGAGGAGTGAATATTGCATAGTCAACTACTCTGTCTAGATATTTTCAATATTGATTCCTAAAATTTTCTTGGCTTTTCAATTAGATTCTCTAACATTCACAACAACTGGTAGTTTCTTCTAAATGGAAGGGCTTACACATGGACAAGAGCTGAATGGAGGGGCTTACAATGACTCCTTGAAGAGTTTAATGTCACCATGGAAAATAGTGATGGGTCAAAGGCGGAGGATGAGAGATCTTTGGACTAAGCCTGGTTTTATACTGACTAGATAGATATATACTTATTGTAACCTTCTTATCTATTTTAATTGTATGGTTTTTCAAAGATGTAGTATTAGTTTTCTTCTCATATGGGTGATTAAAATATTCTAAAGATAGAAGGGAAATAGAATAGCAGGTGTTAGAATATGTTAGTTTCTTAGTAAGATAATCATCCAAGTTACTTCAATGTATAGGTATGTTGGACAACAATCTTTATTTTTATTTTAAAGGATCGATAATAAGGACACAACTATTCTCTCATTTAATCATCCATCCAACTAAAACAATCTACCATTATGCATGTACATACCATCCATGTTTGACATATCAAATAGAGTAAATAGAGAAAACATTGTTAGTGAAAGCAAACTTGACTTCATTTGGTACAATTTGATTGATGGAAATTCATCACACGGGGATAGTTTATAAAACATAATCTTTATTTTAAAATTATATTATTATTATTTTTCAACTACTGTTATTTCATATTATTATTATTTTCTCCTTTAAAAATTATTAGCTTAATTGTGTGATTCAACATTGTATGAGTGGCTTATCATATGAAGATTCAATTGCTCCTTTGACATTTTCGCAAGACAAAAATGTTTACATGCACTCAAATGTAGTGTTTTTCACATCAAATGAGTTCAACTTATCATAGAAAGATTTTATTTCTCATTTGACATTATCGCACATAGAAATTGTATATTTTTTTACTTTTCACATGATCACAAGTGGGTTTGAGGAGAGAAAATATTGGCACATTCTGAAATATTTTCATGTAAAAATGACTTGTAATATCATGCAAAAAATGAAAATACATTGTAGTGTTGACCTATGTAACACCATGACATCAAATGAGCAGAAAAGGCTTGTCATAATAAGATAAACTCATTCGATAAGCTTTTACAATGTGCAAAAATGTACAACATTGCAACATGTAATCCTTTCCCACATAAATGACCTACAATGTTGTACATGCATGAAAATATGCTACAATTTTAGCCTATGTAACATCACAACATCAAATGAGTGAAAATGGCTTCCTATGATAGGAAAATCTATTTTAAAAACTCTTATGATGTAACACAAAAGGAAAGTTAATTGTAGTGAAACATTATAGCCTTAAGTTCCCATTGCACCATTGACTTACAATTGCAAAAAATAGCATGTATAGAAAGATAGCAAACTGAAAATATCTAGTAAAAAATGACACTGCAATTTCATGCTTTACAAGATCATGACATCACAACATAATAAGGTCACAAGGTTGCACCTTTGTGGTGTCAAATGAGAAAAAAAAAATCCTTTGATAGTCAAACTCATTTGATGAAGTTCCTTTGATGAACAAACTTGCACAACATCTTGAGATTGCAACAAGGAGACCTTTTACTTCAAACAGTCATGCAATCCTATGAAAGCACAAAAAAGCATGACAATTTTCATCCTACAAATGTCAAATGAGAAGAAAAATGTTCTTTTTATTTTTCACTCATTTGATGTAGCTCCTTTGGTGCATGAAATTACAAAAGTTTTCTGTGCACCCAAGAATGCCCAAAACTGCACAACTATATTTGGCCAAAAATTTCACAACTTATCCCATGAAAGATGTCTTTGATTGGTTATTTGTAATGGGACAAATGATGAAAATAATTTCAAAAATTCAATTAAAGAAAAAAGTAGTTTGTGAACATTAAAAAATAATAATAATAATTAATAACACTATTTGGAATTATATTCTATTATTTAGTGAAGAATAGTAAAAATGAGAAGTACATAATTGATAAAGAAAAAATTTGAAGTATAATTTCTTCCCCTTATGAGTATAGTGTCATTCTAATGCACAAAATGAAAATAAATAATCAATTGATTAAAAAAAAAATGATTAAAATATTCTTCACAACTTAAAAGATCTCTTCATATACAATACATCTAAAAATTACTTATATCAAATTTCCATAAAAAAACACATTGAAAATCAAACATAACAAAATAGATGTAATTTATTTCTATTAACAAGGGAATGATTACTTAGACCTTGCAATTTATATCTCCCAATTCCCTAAATATATAGACCAAAAGTATTGGAATTGAAAACTGTGATAAGAATGTATTGAAGGGGTTCTAATAAAGTCTGAGAAAGAAAGTAACTGCATAGTTCCACTTTTATTCCACATTATCACTAAGATCCAAGACATATGAATGAAATTGATAATCAAACCTCCTATGCTCCATTGATAATCAAGCCTCCACTCAACATAATGTTGAGAATTGTGTCTCAACCTTGCAAGCTTTTTGTCGAAAGCTCTAGAAAATTTTAGCAAGAAAACTCTACAAATTTTTTAGAAAATTTTAGAATTTGTTTATGGTAGTTTTCCACATGTTTATGAGTTGGAAAAAGGTGTATGAGTTCTTGAAAATGTGCCTAATATCTAGAATAATGTAGAAGGGCTATTTTTAGTGTGTAAACAACTCATTATATGACATATGGGATTCTAAACTAGAGGACAAAATTATGGAAGAAAATGGTATTCTTGGAGTTACAAACTACAAGTGGGTAACATGTGGCATGCTTTTTTTGCCCATGATTTTGGCCCATGGTGTTGTAAAACCACAAATGGTTTCCAAGTGGAAAATTACTATAAAAGAGAGTTTACAGAGGTGTCTAAATCATCAAGTTTAGTTTACAATATTGGTGCTAGAAGGAGTCTCTCTGAGTCCAAGTTCAAGTTTGAGTTGTGGTGATGTGCTCCAATAAGAACACCCATTGCAAGTGCATTGTAATCTTCTTGATTTGATAATACATTGTGTGGCTTTTGGATGGTGGGGTTTTTCTCTTGGAAGGTTTTCCCCATGATAATAATTGTGTTATGAGTTAATTGTTATTTTGATTATGTTATTATGCATTTCTTTAGATCGTTGCACTAGTTAGTTGAATTTGCATAATCATCCTCTAAAAGATTAGTGTAGAAAATGATTCTGCACACCTTTGCTTCCTCACAAGTTGTATCAAAGCTTGGCTAGTTTTGGTTTTATTTTTTGGGTACAAGGTTTTTTGAGCTAATCAAGGTTTGAGTGGGAGCTTATGCAAAGGTTTTTATTTACATGTTACAAGATTAAAAAGATGGCAAGCACACTAGGGAGGATTGATGTAGAGAATTTTTCTAGCACAAACTTTAAAATGGGTAAGCTAAAGATGGAAGATATATTGATTGATTTTCATCTATGCGATATAGTCAATGAAAATAATTTGAGGCTCACAAATCAAACTTTAGCCGTAGAGTATGATATAAGAGATAGAAAAGCTAAAAGTCTCATGAAATTGTGTCTTATAGACTCTATATTGATTAATGTATATGAAGAACCTACCATGAAGAAGCTTTGGAAGAAGCTAAGTGAGATCTATCAAATGAAATCACTTGCAAAGAAGATTTTCTTGAGGAAGAAGTTGTATTCCTTGAGAATGGAAGGTGGATAGATTTTTGAGCATCTTTAAAGTTTTAATATGTTAGTGACTTAGTTCACCTCAATTGGGGTGTGGATGGATGAAGAAGAAAGGTGCTAAATATTACTATGTTCATTGCTAGACTCTTGGAACAGCGTTGTCATGGCCATAAGGAGTACTTCAGTTGTCTTGAAGATCGGGGACATTGTTGGTTCTCTACTTTCTGAAGAGATGAGAAGGAAGGTTTCTCTAAATGCCAAAGGGGCTTTGAATGGTCAAGGAAGACAAAAGGAAAGAGGCAAGAATGAGAATAATGATGGCCATTCTAAGTCCAAGAATAAGAGGAGATCAAAATCTTGTGGTAAGTCAAAGGTCATCTATTGGAATTGTGGCAAACCTGGACACTTCTGAAAGGACTGTAAAGAGGAAAAGAAGAAGAAGAAGAAACAAGATTTTAATTTGAAGTCTGAGAACAAAGATGGAGATGCTTTCATGACAACCTTAGCCACTCATGTAGGATGGTTGATAGAATGAGGTGTATCTTTTCACATTATTCCTAATAGAAATTGGGTTAGTAAGTAAGGAAAATATTGCTAGTGGTAAGGTGTATTTGGGTGATAACTTAGTTCTTGATATTGTTGGTCATTGAAGTACTCGTTTGAAATTTTTTGATGGTAGAATTAGAAGATTTGATCATCTCTTGCATATCTTATGACTATTGAGGAATATTTTATCTATTAGCAAACTAATAGATGTGGTTGTGCATGTATAATTTTTTGAAGTAGGTGTGAAAATGGTGAGAGGTTTTATGGTAATAGCAAGAGGAAGCAAATTGTGTGCATTATATTAGCTTGATGCATGCACAGATGAGTGCAACAACACTTCTAATTAGACTTTGAAGAGGACTACTTTGTTGGAGAAGGAGAGAGTTTCTCTTTCAAGGAATGATCATGGTTTTTGGCTACCCAAGGGTGCTTTATCTATTGAATAAAATTTACCAATAGAGAAGACTATCTTATGGCACCAAAGACTCAGCCACATAGGTGAGAAAGGCCTATGAATCTTAAAGAATAAAAACCTCGTTAATGGGTTGAATGACTACAATCTTGATTTTAACTTTTGTTAGCATTGTAGCTATGGTTAAAAAAATTTCATTCAGTTTTACTCAAGTTCTCATAAGTCCTCATGTATTTTGGATCTAATCCATTCAGATGCATTTGGTCTAATAGATGTTCCTTCTATTGGTAGATTAGTTTATTATGTTTCTTTCATTGATGATTTTGGTCAAAGAACATGTGTTTATTTTCTTAGAAGTAAAGCTGAAGTTTTTAGTTGTTTCAAAAAATTTAAAGCAATGGTTGAGTTGTAAACTAGAAAGAAGATAAAGTGTTTGAAAACTAATAATGGTGGCGAATATTGCACCAATATTTTTATCATATTTTGTAAATATTTTGGTACTAAAAGAGAGAAGTAAAGTCAGTATTCTCCATAGTAGAATGGATTTTCAAAAAGAATAAATAGGACCTTGATGGAGAAGGCTAGGAGTATGTTGAGTGGAGCTAAACTAGAGAAAAGTTTTGGGCCAAAGTTGTAGCCAGTGCCTTCTACCTGATAAATAGGTTTCCTGTATCAGCTCTTGTTAATAAGACACAAATGGAAGCATGGTTAGGCCACAAGGCTTCACTTAGACATCTGAGAGTTTTTGGTTGTGAAGCATATGCTCATGTGCCAAAGGAGAAGTAGACAAAATTAGACAACAAAGCTATCAAATGTGTCTTCATCAAATATAGTTGAAATGATACAAGCTTCCGCATCCTGTTGCACAAAAGGTATTTTACTCTAGAAGTGTTAATTTTTGAGAAACATAGCCTTCTTTTGTTACAGTGTAACTAGAATAGGTAAAAGAAATGAAAGATGTGATTCAACATCCTACTACAGTTGAGAAAGTTGAATTGAGGCCCTTAGAAAGACAAGTTGTTGAAGAGAGCTCTATGAGTTTTGAATCATTAGAGGAATAGGGAGAACCTGATCATGAACCTAAAACAAATCTTGTTCAAAGGTCTAGTAGATAGAGGAAAGCAAAAAAAGGGTATGGATATTCTCCTAATTATTTGAGGTGTATATTTTCTTTGAATACTAATATTGATGAATCAAAACCTCTAGAAGAGGCTCTAGGTATGAATGATTCAGAGTCTTAGAATAGAACCATTGAAGAAGAGATGTCAGTCTTAAAAGGAATGACACATGGGACCTTATACCATTGCATGAAGTATGGAAGCCTATTGGTTGTAAATGGGTGTTCAAAAGGAAGATGGGTTTAGATGGAATTATTGAGAAGTATAAAGCGTGTCTAGTTGCAAAAGGTTACTCCCAGGTTATAGGAATTGATTATGGTGAAATTTTTTCTCTTGTAGTGAAAATGACACCCACTGAATTTTTGCTTTCTATTGTAGTAGCTTATGGTCTAAAAGTTGAGAAAATGGATGTGAAGACAACTTTCCTTCATGGAGATTTAGAGGGAGAAATTTCTATGACATAGCCAAAGTACTTTGTCGTGAAAGTTAAAAGTCATTTTGTCTATAAACTGAAGAAACCCTTGTATGGTCTAAAACAAAGTCCTAGGATGTGGTACCAAAATTTTGATACATATGTATTGAGTTTGGGATTTGTGTGATCCAAATTTGATCATTGTGTAAACTACAAGTCAGATGGTGATTATTTCCTGGTTACTACCTAATATGTTGATGAGATGTTGTTTATTGGCAAAGGAAAAGGTTTGATTGCAGAATCAAAATCTCAGTTCTAAGAAAAGTTTGAAATGAAAGATCTTGGTGTAGAAAGGTATATTTTGGGAATGGATATTATAAGAGATAGAGAAAACAAATAGATTTGGCTAGGCTAGAGTAAGTGTTCTGGTAATATTCTAAGAAGATTCAATGTGCAGGATTCAAGACCATTGAGTGTTCTTGTTACAATGGGAACAAAGCTTTCTAACTCACAGTGTCCTACATCCTCATTGGATATGGAAGAGATGATTTGAGAACCATATTAGAGTGTTGTTGGAAGTTTGATGTATGTCATGGTTTGTACAAGACCAAAAATTGCCCAAGAAGTGGGAGTACTTTCCCATTATATGTATAATCTAGGAAGAGCATATTGCGATGTAAGAAAAGGAGTTTTTAGATACTTGCAAGTTACATTAGAGTACACAAGATGTTTTCATGGAATAGGAAATGAGCATTCCTTGGATATTTGAGGTTATATGGATTTAGACTGGGCCAATGATGTTGACAGTAGAAGATCTACCAATGCATACACGTTTACATTATTTAGTGGTGCAATTAGTTAGATGAGAAAGCAATAAGTTATGGTTGCTTTGTCCACTATAGAGGTAGAGTATATGGCAACTACTCATGCTTGCAAGGAAGCTATCTAGATAAAGAGATTGTGTTCAAATATAGAATTCAAATAGGGTGTAGTGTTGGTTTATAGTGATAGTCAAAGTGCAATCTTCCTAGTCAAGAACCTAACATTTCATGATAGGACCAAGTACATTTCTATAAAATATCATTTTGTGAGAGATATGGTCGAGGATGACAAGGTGAAGCTAGAAAAGGTGGAGATTTTAGTGAATGTTGTTAATGCATTAACTAAGCCTTTGAGCATAGAGAAGTTTGAATGGTATTCAAAGTCTATGGGCCTCTTGGCCCCTAGCAATTAAGTCGATGACATTGTGGATCCCTTGAATCTTACAATGTTCAACAAGGGGGAGAATGTTAAGAGTTGTGTCTCAACCTTGCAAAATTTTTTTTGGAAAACTCTAGAAAATTTTAGCCTAAAAATTGTACAATTTTTTAAGAAAATTCTAGAATTTGTTTGTGTTAGTTTACCACATGTTTATGAGTTGGAAAAAGGTGCATGGGGTATTAAAAATGTGTCTAGTCTCTAGAATAATGTAGAAGGTCTATTTTCAGAGTGTAAATAACTCATTATATGAATTTTATGGGGGTCTAAACAAATTACAAGTGGGTAACATGTGGAATGGTTATTTTACCCATGGTTTCCATGTGGAAAATCACTCTAAAAGGAGGGCTTGCTATTTAGATCAATGAGTTCGAGTTGTGTTGATGCACTCCCATAAGAACTTGCCTTGCAAATGTATTGTAATCTTCTTGACATTATAATACATTGTACAAGTTTTGGAGGGTGGGGTTTTTCTCCTAGAAGGGTTTCCGCATAGTAATCATTATGTTATGAGTTCATTGTTATTTTGATTATGTTATTATGCATTTCTTCAGATCTCTGCAATAGTTAGTTGAATTTGCATAATCATCCTCTCAAAAATTAGCATAAGAAACAATTTTCTGCATCTTTTCTTCCTTACATATATCATACTTATATTTAAAAATTTGCATTTATTTATTTTTTCATTTAAAATATATCATTTTTTCTTAGATAAGCATTGTGATTTGAGGTATTTGTTATGATAATATATTTTCACATGTTTTATATAGGGAAAACCTTGATATACTTTAATTTATATAAATATTCTTCATGTAATATTATGCTTTTAAATAAATACACATTTAACATTTTCAATCATACAAAACTTGAAAGAATCTTATTTAATTTTTACAATATAAAACAAAAAAATTCAAATTATTAATAATGAATAAGAAATAGACAAGTTCATAGTATCTGCAAAAGAAAAATATTTATTTAACATTATATTGAAATTTTTAATAATATCACATAACTTACAAATATATTTTAAATAACTATAGTAAAATGTCAAAAATGTAATAAAGAACTCAAAGAACCTTTCAAAACATAGTTCCAATTTATTAAAAAAAATAAGATAGATAAAAATTGTATTGAAATAATATATGGTAGAAACATAATTTCCCTACAACTAGAAGAATCACTTTTAATATTTTAAACATCACTTTCAATTTAGAATCTCTACCATAAAAAACATCTAATGACTCTATTCATTAAAGTGGAACAATATAATCATTTTGAATTTGATTAAAATGACATAAATTGGTTGAATGCATAATAAACTATAATACATTCATTTTATAAGAAAATTATTAACAGAGAGATTTTTCATACAAGTTGATTTTTATATCAAATGCATATGTTAATTTAAATCATCACTTAGCAATTTTCTACAAGATCTTATGCTTATTTTAATGAATTTATTATAATTTTGTTCATTCCTTATAAGCTAAAGAGAAAAACTTTTTTTTTTTGTTGGCCTTCACTTCTTTGTAACCTACAATCAAATAAAAAATCTTTCTAAATTTAGTGAAAGATAGATGTGATTTTTTAAATTTTTTTTAAAGTTATCATAACATTTTGTTAATAAAAGATAGATGAAAAAGAGAGACAAAAACTCTAATTCTCAATCATCAATAACAATTTTTCCTATTAAAATTTATTTGAAATGCAACCACGGTCAAATATATACATTTTCTTATGATTTTCTTTTATAGAAATTCATAAACAAATATTAAAGAAGTAGAAAGTGGCAGACTATAAAAGAAATATTGATTGTCCATCCCTAGAAAAAGGATGTATAAATGCATCAATCCTCTTCTAATTTGTCTCTTTAATGGGTATTCAAATCTATAAGAAAAAATGTTACAATTTCTTTTCAAAATATTTAACAAAAGACCTCTACATGCATAGTGAATCAAACTTATCACAATTGGCCATTATGTGTCTAGAAAAGAAAAATGATAGGAAAGTAGAGGATCCACAACACACAAATCACAAACAAAAACCACATCCAAAAATTTAACACTGGAGGTTTTCAATTCCATGACAATGGGTCCCAATGATGTAGCCAACCATCTTCTCAAGCCCATCCTATTAGAGAATCTACATGAAATGGTTGTAGCTCTAAGTTGTTTGAATATAGATCTATGACCCCATCTTGTAAAGAGTGTATCCTTAGCTAAGATCCGAGGATGAAAACTAGTTTTTTTTTTCATCAGAACGTATTCGCTCAAAATGAAAATGCACATTCAAAAAATTAAAAAGAGAGATCTAAACAAATCTAATCAAATAAATGAAATTGTAGAGATACTCACACAATCTCTCATGTGAATATTTTCTTTCCCACTCCACTGACTACCCCATTTTATAAGTTGACTACTCCATTTCTAATTTTTGTTCATCAAAACTAAAATTATCCAATTCTTTTTATTTAAATGTTTTTGTGACATTTAAAATCATGTTAAAATTTATTAGGATAATAAATTTTCAATGTAATGTTACAAATTAGAACTTATCTTACCATCTCACATGTTATCATATTTGATATGTAATGGTATGATATGTTATTATATCTTCTAGCATGCATACATGGACAATTTATCAAGAGATTAGCTAATTGCTTATCATATTTGACATGGGATGGTATGATAGGTTGGTATGTCTTATAACATACATACATGGACAATTTAGTAGGAGATTAGCTAATTTGTGATGATAATAGGTATATCAAAGGAGAAGAAACGGATAAAATTAGACATGTAGGGAGTTAGTTAATAAGTTGAGGAAGAGGATTAATAAGTTGATTTGGTTTAAATTAGAGTACTAGTAGGACGTAATGGCTTAAAACTATTTAATTATTTTTGATCAAGCAAACAATGATCTCAGTCAAAAAGTATGCTATCATAGGTTTCAATTAGATGTTCTTTGGAAACTAAAAGTACTTCTAGAAGGAATATGGCAAGGAACTAAAGAATTTTTTAGAAATAGTAATTTCAAATGAAAGAAATTTTAATGTAATAAAAGAAACATGCTTTCATTGCTAGACTTTTGTATGATTAAAATTTGTATTCTTTATAAATTGGGTGCCCTTATAAACAAAATATATGTAATAGTTTGAGTCAATAGGAGTCTTGAGGAAATATTACAAGTTTTTTTTACTATGTTCTTTCCTACTAGTGCTCATTTTGAATGGAGTAAATTGTAATTTTTTATTAAAAATAATTATAATAACAAAAATAGAACTTAGGAATTTTATCAATAAATAAATAAATTATATAAAAGAAAAAAAAAAAATTAAGAAATACAAATATGCGAAGAAGAAAATAAATAATGTTTCAAATCATTTTTATGAAACTTAAGGAGTTTGAGAATTATCATCACCATTAAACAAGGGGAAATCAAAGTGTATATGACTATCAGTATCTTCAATTTAAGAATCATAGAAACACATTCTTTTCTAAGTAGCATCTCAGCATATGAAATATTCTCTATATATGTTTATTTGAATATATTCTTTAATTATAGATGAAAGGGGAGTAGCCATCAATACCACTCCATGTGTTCATGGGTGATTCACAATTCATATAGTGAATGGATATTTCAGAGATAAGTTTTTTTTTAATAATTGAATATGAACAATATTATAGTTTTTACTAAGTATAACAATCATCTTGAGATTTTCGAAATAAAATATTTGAAGCTGTTGGAAGTGTTAATAGTTATTTTTTCTATGATTTTAGAGACTTTTCTCCAAATGACTACTCTTTCATGGTACACCTGCCAATATCTATAATTGACATTTCATTATCTATCACTACAACTTTCAAAGATTCATCACACAAAAAAATTTGGTGATTCTATTGAGGACAATTGTAGTCACCTTTGATATTCTTTATAATATATATAGTCTCATTTTTTTATCATCTATCATTTTCAAGCAATTTTTGTCCTCGTTGCTTTTTCTTTCTCGCACTTATTTATGGAAGATCTATATGTCCATAGTGTACACACCTAAATCTGATTAAATCACTAAGTAATCACATCTAGTTATCTCCTAGGACATTATTGATTAGATATTTATTATTTAATTAATTAATTGTCATTTCCTAGTTAATTTATTAAATTAATTGACCATAGTCCAATTGATAAAATCAAATGATAACCCAAAGTCAAATTATCAATTAAATCCCTATTCCTCTATTAAATTAAATAAATCCTCAAATCTATTTAATTTAATCTCATATCCCCATTTATTAAATAAAACATTCAATAAAATATCTAACACCTTAAAAGCATCCCTAAACCCTATCCTAACCCCTAATCCAACCTCTCCACCCATACTAAAATCACTTAACCACCTAACTAACCCATCGTATCAAAGCTAGACCTCTTGTCCCCTAATCTCCTTTTTAAACTAAGTCTAATCCCTCTCCTAAACATGTTCACAACTTTAAGAAATGGTTAAGACTTGCTAACCCAAGCTAAGGTCAACAAACTCATCGGTACCCTCACCCTCCAATATTTATGACTCTTACATCCCTTTTACATACTTAACCTCCCTTATTACTCCCTTGACCAACCCTTATCCTATCCTCTCACACTCATCCTCCTTGTGACAAGTGTCACTTCTCTATTGACTCTAAAAAAGCACAATCCATGTGCTCCCCTTTGAGTGCATCTTGACCCTCCCTCTCTCTACCCCTTAGCATATAAATGAGACCCTCTCCCTTCACAAAGATAATCTAACTTTCATGCAAAGTTGTAATTTTATTTTGAGACCCTAAAAACTACCAAAATACCAACATAATGTTGAAATCCCTCCATATCTCCATTATTGAAACCCTCATCCATACACACACTTGGTAAAACCCCCATCCTTTGGAAGCTTGAGCATGTGAGCATACATCCCCTCCCATTAGGGACATATCTACTTCATTATGGGTTATACCATAAGGAACCTACCATTCTTGGTTTGCTTCCTTTTATGCTGATAACCTTGGTCCTATTTTAAGTGTTAACTATTTAGTTTTGTGCATGCTTTTGTTTAATAGTTAGTATTCATTTTACACAACTAGATTAGGTGATACACATAGGTATCAAAAAATGGTAGTAACCATGACCCATCACTATCATTGGAATTTATACTAACTTTCATTTCATGTGGGGTGTTGGTGTGAATAGAGTTACTTGAGATATAGCCTATGTTTTAGATGTCTTGTTTGTGACCTATTCACAATAGTCAAATCTCACTTAGGGATTATTTTGAATTTTTTCCAATTCAATTAGTGTAAACATGTATTCTCAATTGGAGCACACCTCTTCTATGAACATTGGCCACTTTGTGATATACTCATTGAGTGTTCTCATTTATGTTTCCTATTGTGTAGGAATAGTCACTCATTGTCTCTTTGCTCACACTCATCATAAAGACATGCATATACATGTCTCTTATGTATATGCTTATCATTTCTTAAATAATACTATTTGAATTTATTTTATGTTCATTGTTTGTATCTTCTTAGTCAATTGCTTGTAGATCTCAACAATAGTAAAAAGACCAAGAAATATATCTTGTAGTATGACAAATTGTAAGAATGCTCAAATTTGATCCTTAGCTAGGCTATAGCATACTATTCAAGATTTCGATATAGTACTCAAAATCCATGAGCAATACAAAAATATAAACGTATGTTTAAATATAAATTTGTAATATAATTTAAAATTTTGGAAATGGACTACTGATGATTTCTTGTTTCTAGAACAACATTTACTAGATATTACTTGTTCTATTTCCTAAGATGTAGTCAAACCTTCTAATTTGAACAACTTGTAAATAGTTTCGTTTCTATTACGGCCCAAGACTTTGAAGGAAAAATTGAAAAAATGTTTCCCATGAGTATTTATCGAATATGATTATTTGTCCAATGGACGAATCATATCAATCTCACGTACGAAGTTCCTATTCAGTTAATACAAAAAATATGGATAGTTTGATGCAAATTAAGGTGAGAAGAGTATTGGTTGTTATCATGATGGTAACACTTATAATCCATGTCTCAGCCAAATGCGAGGTTCGATGCCTTGAAAAGAGCTCTAGAATGGATTTATCAGACGAGAATTGGGCACATGTGCAATTCTGCCAAGTGCCACAATAAACATATTCCAACGCCCCATCAATTCCCAAAGAAGCTTCTCTTGAACAAGGCTCATGTGAATCTCAGAATGAAGACAACCACTAAAATTTATACCCTTTTGTCGACTATTTCCTTTCCATATGAAATAAAACTGGATCTATTCTTATTCACTATTTCCTTTCCATTTAATTAAAGATGTAATTGAATCTTTTATGAATAAAACTATGTGCATTCATTACTGTTGATGTATTTTCCAAATCATTGTTTTATTTTTCTTTTTTGGAAGAATCATAATGCAATTTTCTGCTTTAGAAGAAAGGTGGAAATCCTTTTGATTGAAAACAAACTGAAATGCAAGAGTTTCTATGTACCTGATGATTCTCAAGCAAAGAAAGATATTGCTTGAACAATTTATCAATAATTAATTATAAGAGCTTGAAATAAATAGAAATAGTCTTCTTGAAATAGAATGAAATAATTACATCCTGAAAATTACCAGATGTTAACATATATGTTTAATAAAATAATTTAGTTCATAGAATAAAAGATCATTTAAATTTACAATATATGATATTCTTTATTTATAATGTTGTTCAACATACATGACTAGTAATATTCTATTAAATGAAAAGGTTCTTGTAGAAACAAAATTGAACACTTGACCAGCTTGACATACCATGTCATATCCCCAGTGGACCCTGAAGAAAATTCATAAATTTATTGCTATATATATTTTTTAAATTTAAATACTAATGAAAATAAAATGCCACTATTAAATTCGTCTAAGGTTCCATGATGTTGTCATTAGCAATTCAAAACAAGATTTAAAAAAATGTTTACAAGAATTATTGTAATTTAAAAGCTTGTACAAGTAGAAAATATTACATTTTGGAATCACAATCATCATTTAACAGTCTTACAAGATTTTTGTAATATATTATACATCAACTTCATAAAATCTCTAAGCTTATTGCCAAAATATAATAAGGTGACCACAAGTTATATACTAAAGGGTTTCATCAAATGATTCCATGCTTGTGACATCCATATCCTCTCCACACTTTGGGCTTACATGAAAATCATGTGGAAATTACTACTTCACCATATATTTAGGTGTCACAAATGCCAAATCAAGACCCCAAGGACAACCAAACCCTCTTAATCTATCCTAACAAAAGACTAAATTCAACTCTAGGCATGAGAGAGGAACAATTATCAATTAACATGAGAACGAAACCCAAAATTTAATTAAGTCTCAACATATTAACAATTCCAGAATGAGATACCTAGGACTAGCCACTTTGTACTATTTCCCCCATTGTGAGCCACCCTCGACATATGCACCTAGATAATTCCTTCCCCAAAAATATCAATAGAAACAAATTAATTCTTTCAACATTTGAGAACAAAAGTCATGCATCCTCTGCTTTAGATAAGTATGCAAATGGTAATCTAAAAGTATAACTAAGAAGTATACCTAAAATAAGTTGGGGTGTCAAAAAGTGTAATCCAAACCAATATTCCCAAAGTAGATTTCAAAAAATATAATGAAAGGTTAAAATAAAGTGTACACAACCAAATCTCTTAAACAAGAAGAAAGGGAAATGAAGAAAAACCTAAAATTCACTTCTAGAACTACCATTGGTGATCAACAATAGTATCATCAGTAGATGTCCTTGGAGCAATCCTTCGTAATCTATAGAGTGATACTTTAACAAGTGTATACAAGGGTTAAAGTATATTATATGGATCTCAATAGCATTTTTTCACTTTATTTTAAAGATTTATTTAAATATTGTTTCCCATAATCCTATGTTCAACTTAAATCTAATTTTAATCTGGAAGAACAAATTTTGATTGTACCTTTGTATTAATAGTCATTCAATATTATGGCTTGAATCATAATGTTAATAATTAATAAATCTAACCAAATTGATCTCATTATTTTCATATAGAATTTTCCTCATTATACATTTATTAAACTTATCCTTCGTGCAAAATAATGCATACTAAATTTATCTAGCTATGGGAGGTTTAATCTATAATGAAGAAGAAAATGAATCCATATCTCTCAATTTACATCCCCAAGTTCCAAATCTTTATACTCAATGTACCCTTAAACAAAACTACCCAAGTAAAGATATTCTTAAGCCAACAACCTTTATAGGAATCACCTTCCTCTAAAGCATTGACACCTACTCCCCTCACTCTTACTTACTAAAGCTCACAATCTTCCTTACTAGCTCCCGAAGTTTAGATTTCATAGAAGGATTACAATATTACTGCCTAGACCATCAGAACCTCCCTGCTTCATTGTAGCATGAATTTCTTATAAGCCAAGAATAAGTCATTTTCAAAAGATAACTTTCTAAGTTTATAAATACTTAAAACAAAAAAACTAACATGGTCATTCCCCTACTGTATCCTTCCATCCTTCTTCACACTATGTCCAATGATGTTGAAGGATGGGGAGAATTCGACCTCCATATTCAACATTTCTATTAAATGAGTGGTAACAAGTAATGTATGAAATACATAGGAGATATTTGTACTCTCTTGGTGCCCATCACCTATTGATTTCCTTTTTGGCACTTATTGTGCTTACATTACCAATCCCTCATTAATTCTATCGAAATAGATGATGTGACCTCCTACCAATTCATTGAGCATTGCTTAAACATTGGCCTTTAAACTATCGATTGCTTTTACTACCCATTGAAAACTTCTATCAATGTGTAGTACATAAAATATAACATTGCTAGAATGAGAAGGGTTAACTAGAAACATCCTTCCCAGGGTCAAGACAATTGACATGAATTTCTTATATAGTCTTCTAAATATCATATGGAGGTATTATCATTATTAAGAAGGTTACATTTAAAATGATGATAGAAATACACCTTCAAAGTGATGATAATGGCTTTTTCATAATAATACTATTTGTACAAGATCATTGTTCCAATGAAAATTTATGTCATTGTCATGTGAAAATACAATACCTTCTCTAATATTAACCCTATCTATCAAAAATGACTTTATACTCATCACTACTAAAATAATAGAAATAGTATTATTTATTTGATATTAACATAACATTTGTATAATTAATGTGTTTGAAGTATTAGATAGAAGCCAAAAGGATGGGGGGCTGACCTCGAAGTACAAAAAGGTTGAGAAATTAGCTAGAGGTTACCTCCCAATCATCTAACCAATACCAATTTTCTTCAAAAAGAAAATATGATCCAACACAAGAAAACAACCAAGATTAGTCCTACCACTAACAAGCAGATAAAAAAACAAAAAGCATTCCAATAGTAAGTAAACATACTACTACTATCAATCAAACAATTAAACTTAAACAAATAAAATGAAGCCCTATAGGATATTAAGTTCAAAGTAATTGATATCATAGCTACAAAAAGAAAAAAAATAATAGCAGGGCTAACTTACATTCTTCTTCTTAGGTTCCTCACCATTCTTCACCTTAGGCTCATCCCTATTCATATCTACACCCTCCTCCTTGACAAGTTTGTCCAGAAGAGTCTTCAGCCAGTCCTCCGCTAGAAAGCCATATAAGGAGTGGGTAGTCTCACTCTCCTTGCCCAAGTCTTTCACATCCCTATTCACCTACAAGAAATAGATGGTAGTGGCCATAGAATGTATGACTGTAGTGGGGAAAACTTCTAGAGTTTCAATTTTTTGGCACATGCCAATGTGATTGTCTACCAAATCCATCGATTGCTTCAGCCTAATGTTATTGACTGCTACAATAAAATTGTAGTAATTTTATCACATTACTACAATTATATTATTATTTCATTTCAAGCTTAGCATTTATCAAAAAAAATTATATTGTTAATAATGTCCTCATTAAACCTTTATTCATACAATATATATATGTGTGTGTGTGTGTGTGTGTGTGTGTGTGTATACATACATAAATACATACATACATACATACATACATTCATACATACATACATACATATATATATATATATATATATATATATATATATATACATACAAACATATATAAATGTATATAGACACATATACATATACATATACACATATACATATGCATACACATACACACATATGTTTGTGTCTGTGTATATATACACATACATCTATATATACACATATGTATAGATGTATACATACATACACACACACACACACATACACACACACACACACACACATATATATATATAATCATAGTCATTATTGTCCTTAGAAAAAAATTTATTTTTGACCTTTATAATTCTTAGTATCATTTAATATTAAAATTAATTTTTTTTAACTAGATCTTATTTTCTTGTACTTGGGAAATAGAAAAGGTGGAGATGGAAACAAGAAAAGTTCCAAAAGAAATGATCAAAGTTAAGCATAAAAGCGGAATAACACATGAAAAAATTGAATTGTATGTGTGATGAACAACTCCAACAACGAAATTCCCACCAAGGGAGATGTATCCCATGTTACCAGTACCTAAACTTGCATCACAAGGGCCAACAAAAACATATAGATATATAGATATATAGATATATAGATTATACCTAAGTTGAGTATTATTAGTATCATGATCAAGTATATAATTATTGATTTATACAAGTTAGGAAATTTGAATGCTAATATAATCAAATTTAGAATAATTACACTCATTTTAACCATCATATCTGAATTCACCATCTATGCAATAAAATTAAAAAACAATGTCAAAGTTACATGTCTCATTATAATAAAACCATCACAACTAGAAAGGAAAATAACCAACATATCTTAAAGTAAGGAACATCCATAACTATAGCTAAAAAAAAAAAAAAGTAGTATCATCTTGATATCATATCTCAAAACAAGATTGAAGTATTGAATTGATAAGTCTAACTAGAGGAGTGTTTTGTCCTCCCCCTAGAAATCACATTCCCCCTAGAAGCCTTAAAAAAAGACATGGGTATGATTCTCTAATCTATGAGATGTCCTCATAGGTAGATAAATGATCATCATTGGGGTCCCATTAGACTCTTACATAATCAATAGTTCAATCCATGAGGGCCAAAACCCACTACTCGATTGTTCATACATGCTCTAGTTCTATGTCCCCATCATTTTCCTATCATGTAGTCTAGTAGAAAATAAGTGAAATGTTAGGATTATATCTTCTAATGGTTGCAAGGATGAGGAAAATACCTTTCAATTAGTATAAGTGGAAATTACATGTTTATCTATCTCTAGAAAGGAAAGGGTTGTAAAGAGCTACTATGGGATTAAAACACATTGTTATTGCTAGATAAGGTAAAGGAAATTCATCTAAAAAAATGTGATTTACTTTTGAGCTCATAAGCATACATACACCTATTTCTCTCTTTGTCTATGTTGAGGACTTCAAATCTATAAGAAGTAGGCACAAAGAAATTTAAAATATTTTATTGATAATTGGTAAACTAAGGAGCTATAACAAGTTAACCTCTTAACTAAAAGCCCATGGAAATTTAATACTATATATGATTATTTTGACTAAGATGAAATCACAAAGAAGGTAACTCAACCAATGTGACATTGATAATTGAGGATGATAAAATAATCATCTACATGCTTTCCAACATAGAACACATTTACTTAGTCTTTCTATCTACATTATGACACAAAAGATCCTTAGTATAACAGGGAAAATCTTATTGATTGTTAACTTTACTATAGATATTACAAGATAGTAACATAAACTATTTTAGATGTGAACTATGGGTTCCTACAAATCTAAGGTCCTTGTTTTAGAAAACAATTAGAGCATATATATACAGTTGTTCTTGAGGCAACTATTTTCATCAAGTCCAAGGATTAATTTTTCTCAATTGGGATTCATGAAAATAGGCACCTTGAGAATGATTACTCTTAGTCTAATGTATAGATATATAGGTATATATAAGCTAGTGGTAGTATTAGCGCAACAGGAAAAGTATTTTTAAGTTTATTTTATTTTTATAAGGTTAGTAGTGATTTAATTTTTCTTTTCAAAAATAGTTGTATAAACTTACTATAAAGTTGTAGTAGTATAAAATTATTATAAACTTATTCTTCAACATTTTAGTTTTTAATTCTGTATATGGTATTTATTTGCATTACTTTAGTTCAATTTTATTTTAAGGATATTGTTATGTAAAATGTTATATTTAAGAGTAGAGCTATGGTTATGGTTAGGTTAGAAATAGTGTTATATATATATATATATATATATATATATATATATATATATATATATATATATATATATATATATATATATATATATATATATATATATATATATATATATATATATATATATAGTCATTTTCGAGGTGCCTATTTTCATCAAATCCAAGGATTAATATTTCTCAATTGGGATTCATGAAAATAGGCACCTTGAGAATGATTACTGTCAGCATAATGTAGAGATATGTAGGTATACATAAGCTAGTGGTACTATTGGCACAAGAGGAAAAGTATTTCTTAGTTTTTCTATTTTTGATAAGATTAGTAGTAATTATTTTCTTTTTCTTTTTAAATATAGTTGTATAAACTTACTATAAAATTGTAGCAGTATAAAATTACTATAAACTTATTATTCAACATTTTATTTCTTAATATTATATATATATATATATATATATATATATATATATATATATGTATGTATGTATGTATGTATGTATGTATGTATGTATGTATGTATGTATGTATGTATGATTCAATTTTATTTTAAGGATATTGTTACGTAAAATGCTATATTGAAGAGTAGAGTTATGGTTACGGTTAGGGTTAGAAATAGAGTTAGGCTTAACATTAAGATTTAAAATAGGGTTAGGGTTTTGATTAAGGTTAGAGTTAGGGTCATTATTAGGGCTACAATTAGGGTTATGTTTAGAATTAGATTTATTTAGTGTTAGAATTAGGGTTAGTGTTAGAATTTTGGTTACACATATATTTATGGTTAAAATTAGAGTTATGTTTAGGTTTAGTATAAGGACAAGGGTAAGAATTAGGGTTTATCTTACAAATATAGTTAGGGTTAGGGTTAGAATTAGAGTTATGGTTTGAGTTAGAGCTAGAGTTACAATTAGAGTTAGAATAAGGGTTATGGTTTTAGTCAAGATTAAAGTAAGGGTTAAGGTTAGGGTTAGAGTTTTGAGTCAGTGTTAAGGTTAGTGTTTGGGTTAGGGTTTTAGTCAAGATTAAACTAAGGGTTAGGGTTAGGATTAGAGTCCACTTATGGTAGAGTTAGATTTAGGGTTAGAAATAGGGGTAAGGTTAGGGTTAGGGTTAGGGTCAAGGTTAGTGTTAGGATCAAAGTTAGGGATAAGATTAAGATTAGAGTTAGGGTTAGGGATAGAGATATGTGTATAGAAAGGGTTAGGGTTATGGTTAGGTTTAGGTTTAGGGTTAAAATATGACTTAGGGTTAGATTTTGAGTTAGGGTTAGGATTATAGTTTTAGTTAGGAGTAGAAAGAGCATAAGAATTATTCTTAGGATCAGTGTTAGATTTAGGGTTTGAGTTTGAGTCAGGGTTTGAGTTAGGGTTAGAGTTAGAGTTTGGAGTTAGGGTTAAGGTTAGAGTTATGGTTAGGGCTAGGGTTACCATTACAATTAGGGTTAAATCCCAATTATGGTAGAGTTAGATTTAAGGCTATAGTTAGAGGTAGGGGTAGGGTTATAGTCAGGGTTAGGGTTAGGGTTGGAGTTAGAGAAAGGGTTAGGCATAAGGTTATCATTTGGCTTATGTTTATATATAGTGTTAGGGTTATATATAGTGTTAGAATTAGGGTCAAGGTTAGTGTAAATGTTTGAGTTAGGATTAAGTTTAGACTTATGGTTAGGATTAGAGTTACGGTTAGGGCTAGGATTAGAGTTAGGGCTAGGGCTAGGTCTATAGATAGAGAAGGAGGAAGAGTTTTACATAGGTTTATAGTTAGGGTTATATTTTGACTTAGGGTTATGGTTATACTTATAGTTAGAGTTAGAGTTAGAGTTAGAGTTAGGGTTTGGGTTAAAATTACAATTAAGGTTAGGGTTATAGTTGCAAATAGATTTAATGTTACAGTTAGGGGTTGAGTTAGGGTTAATGTTCAAGTTGGGGTTAAGGTTCAAGTTTTGAGTCAAGTTTAAGGTTGGATTTATGGTTAGGTTAATATTAAAGTACAATTATGGTAGAGTTAGATTAACGGTTAGAATTAGGGGTAGGGTAAGGTTATAGCTTTGATTACAGTTGGAGTTATAAAAAGGGGTACAGAAAGGGTTAAATTTAGGGTTATGGTTAGGGTACATTTATATATTGAGTTAGGCTTATACATAGAGTTACATCAGGGTGAAGGTTAGTGTATGAGTTTGAGTTAGGATTAAGGTTAGAGCTAAGGTTAGAGTTAGGGTTGGGGTTATATTCTAATTATGGTAGAGTTAAATTTAGAGTTAGAGTTAGATTTAACATTAGTGTTAGGGGTAGGGGTGGGGTTGGCATTAGGGTTATTGTTAGGATTAGAGTTAGAGTTAGGGTTAGAGAGATAGGGGTAAAGGAAGGGTTAGGGTTAGGATTAGGGTAGTATTAGGGTTAGGGTTAGAGATAGGGTTAGGGTCAAGCTTATGATTATAGTTAGGGATAGAGATAGGAGTACATAAAAGGCTAGGGTTAACGTTAGGGTAAAAATTAGGGTTAGGTTTAGGTTCAGGGTTAGAATATGAGTTATGGTTAAATTCAAAACTAGATTTAGGATTAGGGTTAGGGGAAAAGTAGAACCATGGTTAGAGTTATAGTTAGTGTTAAGGGTAGGGGTAGGGTAAGATTAGGATTAGGGTTAGGGTTAGAGACAAGACTAGAGAAAGGGTTAGGATTAGGATAAGGGTTAGGGTTAGGGTTAGGTTTAGGGTTAGAATATGAGTTATGGTTAAATTCTAAGTTACAATTAGGGTTATAGTTTGAGTTAGCGGTATACAAAGAATTAGAATTACGCTCAAGATTGGGGTTAAGGAAAAAAGTATGAGTACAATTAGAGTTATAGTTAGTGTTATGTTTAGGGTTACCTTTAGGAGGGTAGCTTGTTCTATTTACACATGCCTCTTAGCATAATAGAGCAATATAAGGATTAAAATGTTCCTTAGTTAGTTTTATAATTTTATCAGTTACATTTATAAATAGACCATCGAGTAATGTTAATTATGCTTAGCATGAATAATGTACTATAAAGTGCTACAAAATGTTATTGAGGTAATGACTACACTTAAAATGAGTATAAAATGAATATTATGCTTCAAAGTAGGTTAATAGTTAGAAATATTACATCAATTTTATACATAATTTAATGATAAGCATATTAATGATATATCTCATGTAAAATATTTAATAATACAAACACAAAGGTCAAGGGAAAATTTTCTAAATATTTGGAAGTATAGTTAGCAAGAATTTGAGCTAAAAAGTTAAATTATTTATTTATTATTTTGATACATGGATGAAAGGAGAACTATATTTGCTAGTACAATTATGTAGATAAACTAATAAGTGAAAATTTTAAAGATGTCTAGTCATCATATGGACCATGTTTATAGTTCTCCATAATAATGTAAGTACATCGCATATTCTTCAGAGATTGAAATTGTATTACAACCTTTGATTGTAATATGATCATCATAGACCTCTTTCATCATGGGTGGAAATGCATCTACTTTTGCATATGTGTTGCCTGTGTATCTGACAACATATTCCATATCCATTATCTCTATCTCTCATATATGATCAATTGATAAAGTTGCATTCTCAAGTGTTATTATCATATTTGTACAACATTGTTTAATTATTCATGCACACTTCTGAAACTCTATCTCAAAAAAATCATTTGATCTGACAAAAGAAGTTGGGTTCATGTCAACAATGCTTGACTATCTATTAGTGGTTGCAATGCTTGAAAAAAATAATGGAAAATAATTTAGAAAGCATTAGCACCAATAAAAAATAAGAACAAATGTATACATAATTAGAGGGATATAAATTTTAAATCAACAATGGTCTTCATAAAACATAATAGGTCCCTTAGTATAATCAGTTATGGAGAAAATGAATATAAAAATCAAATTTTATTAAAATTTGTAATGAATTTATGGGTATTGAAACATGGTAATATTATCACCATTCATGGATGGTGAAGAATAGACAAACATAGTTTTCAAATATTGAGTAGCAATGTATTAGTTAAAAGTCATGAAGCACAATCATTATGATTTATTTTAATTAAAGAATGTATTTATAATTTGAATCAATATTTTAGCTACCTTAATTTCAGGACCCAATTGATGATCATAGTTAAATTTATAAATTAGAAAATTAGTATAATGGCATATCAGCATAATGGTTGTTGTAACTTTTTAAATGTGTAAATAATAAAGTTATCATGTTGGATTGAGCATATCCAAATAGAGTTGTCATTCATTGTGGAATATGAATTATCAATGTACGTAATAAGAATAACAACATAATAGTTCATGATGATGATCACATAATGTAGTAGTACAAATAAATCTTTATTATTGAATAATTTATTTGAGAACATAAAATATTTTCAACACTTCTTAGTCTAGACATTCTTATACTTTTCTCTTTGAAAGTTGTTTCCCACTTTTAATTTTTACATAGTGGTTGTATGTAAAGGGTGGCATTATCCATAAACCTTCTAGTAACTTTACATGAGATATGGCCACACATTTCAATCCTACTCTTTCTATTAAACCTATGTCAATTGTGGCTTTTGAAAAAGTTAGCCCTTGAGATTTGTGAATAGTCAATTCCCATGCCAACCTTAATGGTAGCTGGAAGGTCCTACCCCTCTGATATGATGCTATTAGCATTATGTTTAGATTGTGATCATCAAATGGTACTCTAAAGCAACTATCAACTTCAACTGTAATGTATGTTGGTGGCTCAGGTGGAGCACTTCCTAGTTTGTAGATAATATTATTGATATATCCCAATGATACATTCATAAGACAAGCTTCTATCCATAGATTTGTAGTCAACATTACTCTTGCATTATTACTAATCAATAACTCAATATCAAGTTCTTTGCTTGATAAATCTTCATTTCTATTACTATTCGTTGACTTGGTTGGTAGGCTACATGCAATTGGATGTCTTAAAGAATAAAACATCATCATGTTATGCTTACAAACATTTTCATTTGTAGAGAATAAATGCACTTTATTATCAAACTCTTCATTACTTACAACATCTAATCTTATAGGTGTTCTTTTCATGAGAAAGTTCCAGTTATCTATTTGTGGATTCTCATCTCTTACATTTGTGAGAAGCTAACGAAATCTTTTTTGTTGGATATTTTCTCCATCCTTCCTAAATAATTTATCTTGTGTAACCACTGTCTTCAATTACTTCCATAATAATTTTTCCCACCTATTGCTATCATATGCTATTCTATCGTTAACAAGACGTAATTACTCCAAATCACCAACTAAAATAATAGATACACCTGAAAGATAGTTGCAAAATATTTAGTTACATACATAAAATAAAATTTAAAAAATGTACATTCTATATGACCATAGTTAATAAGAATTAGGAGACATTAATAACACCATGTGATGTAAGGAAAGGGATACCTCCAAAGCTTATGTCTTCTATATGTGGGAAGGCTTGTCTATGTTTACTATCTATATTTTCGAGCACATTCTAGCCAATGTAGCTAATTTCATCAATCAAATTATATTTGATATTTTCCATCTCTTTTCGAAATCTTGTAAGTCTTGTCTCTTGTACTTGGGAAAAATCTATGACTGGAATCTGTAACTTTGAATGAATGGTAGGTGCTCCTATATTTAAAGTTGCAACTCCAGTTTGTGCAAGCAATAGAAGAGGAGAAGGATTTGTCATCAATTCCATCTAAAGAGATTGATCTATGGCACCAATTAGATAAGACTTTTCCATTCCCATTGTACTTTGAATTATCATAACTAAAGGATTTCCCACTTGATCACTATGGTAGTGTGTTAGAATAATGTCAACTGCCTTTTGTTTCTTGTGACTGAGAGTTGTAAAGTTGATACACTATGGAATGTCATCATACATAAGAGATCCATGGTTTTTCATTATAGGTATGAAATTTATCGCTCGAATTGTCTCCTCGTCACTTTGATATTAACTGCACCAATTTGTATTTCTATTAATATCTCTTCTTCCCAACAAGTCAATTTTATAAACTAGCATAGGTTGACCATGGTGTAACCCATATATTATTTCCCACTCATGTTCCATTGTATTTTCCTTAATGGTTCTATTATCTTCTATGTTTAAATCACTTGAACCTTAATTGTTTTGCTCATGTTCTTGCCTTTAGAAATCCCAAGGATTATAGTTGAGTGAGTCCCAATTTGCTACTATAGTATCATTACCATGACCAATGTCTCTCTTAACATTATGAAAAGGTTTGTATAGTAACAAATCAAACAAACAAAAGTCCAACCACTTATCAAAATCTCACAGACAATGAGAAAAATACCTAGGAAAAACTCTAACAATAGTTTATTTCTTTCTTGGCCTCTGTTTATTATCTCCTCTTCTTTTAGGATTATAAAACTAGGACCTTACTCCATCAATAAAACTGATACCTTCCATACAAAGTGGTCTTCTTTTATAACCATCAAAAAAATAGTTTGTGAGTTCTTCCCCATTTCCATCATAATTGATGACCACAAGTTTGAAAACTTCACATGAGACATTTAGAATAACAAATTTTTTTGTTACACTCTGCCAACGGAAGTTCTAATAACATATGACATGTTTCTTGAGCTCCAATATCTCTCTCTATAATTGTCTCTATTAAATTTTTTTTGTATTCCCATGATGTTTAATCATTAGTATTTGAAAGATTTGAAAGATGCATCAACATTTTTTGATCTATTTCAGAGCTTCTTTCTACTTTTGCTACATACTTTGCAATATATTTGATAACTACATGTCTTCAAAGGATAGATTACCAATCAATATTGCCCCTCCACAATTGTAGTATGTACCAATTATATGTATTAATTTAGTCATCATTTCTTGCTGGTTCAATTTTTTCTCACCCAATTCTACATCAGTGTATAACTTTGACGCCTCTAAATTTAATTATCAAGGAGAATTATACCTGAAACATTGGTGAATTCATATCTTACTAACCCAACTTGTTAAAAAATGTGAAATAGAAAATTTAAACATTTTTTTTGGAATTTGATTAACCTACAAACTATTCTTCCTCTTTTTTTACAAAAGCATGCCCCCTCCTTACAGATAGTGTGTCTCACAACACAATTTAGCATATGTTCATAATCTTGGTGTCTATCCATCTCAGTGAATTGTGTTGTATTCTTCAAGCAAGGATGCTGACCAAAATTTTGGAAGACCTATAAATGATAATTCATATATTATTTTATTGAATAAAGGTGAGAAACACATATTAATATTTAACTCATTTATACTATGAATCTTACATCTATATTTCTTTGATGCAAATCAACTCTACGATTCCATGCACGAATAATGGAGTCAAAATATCTCTCAACACTATTTTGTTCATCCTCATTTGAACAATTAAAAGTGTCCATATTTGGTACCCCATCAAGCCAAAAGATTTCATGAACATGAGGTCAACCATGATGTTGCCACTCATATCTACACCTGAAGTCCTTTACTTTCATATCTTTTTCAAGTATTTCTTTCCTAAACATTGTATTCCTCAAGTGCATGTAATAAGTGACAATATATGGATAGTTGATGATATTTTTCCTTCTCCATGTTTGAGCCTCTCATAGATCAATAGGTGGTGTATGAGGCATTAGTTCATGTAAATTAGGTCATTTCATATCTGTTGCACTTAATGTCAACAAAATTGTACGTGTGCCAATTTGGTCAAGAAAGTCAATTAATTCTACTTTACATTTTGCCCAATATAATCTTGTTCTCTTAGAATTTTTTTGAACTACATTAACCTATATGCAAGATTATTATGAGGCATATCTAGCATATGTTCTTTCAATTCATTAATAGTTATTCACATTTCTTGAAAGCTCCCTTTTGCAAAAATAGATGCTAAACTTTGTGTGCAATGTCTCATTACCATGTTCTACAAAAAATTCCTAAACCATGGATGTTTTCCAAAGAGGTGATCCCTACATTTGATCAAAGGATTTAAAAATTCATGCAAGTATACACGTTTCATTCTAGGTTCTAACTAGTCACAACTTCCATATAGAAACAATGTTGGCAAAGCCATATCCAACAACATAGATGATACATACTCATTGATAGGTGATGCAACTATGGATGGCCGCTCAATTAAATCAGATGGAACTAGATCAGGATTATTAACCCAACAAATTTTACATATGAGAGGGCTATAAATAGAACAAAAAAATCCTAGGAAATAGAACTATGGCCAACATAAAGGCCAAATCAAAAGACAAGCAAAAAGCCAAACAAAAAACCTACAAAAACAAAAAAAAACCAAAAGATAGAAATTGATAATCCTTTACTTTATCCTCTACCTTCCTTTCAAGGTCATGCATACTTTCTACCACTTCATTGGCTTTCTAAAACTTCTTAGCCATTTTCTCCTAGTTCTTTAAGTAGGTTCCATCCAATTGACAATGGGTTATGTTCATAATGGTTTCCTCATCCATCTTTTCTTTATCTTTGTCCTTTCCCTCATTGTCCTCATAAAAAACACTTGGCTTTCAACTTTCTAGCAAGAGTAATAATTTTTCCATTGAGAGAGTTTAGAATAGAGATAACCTAGTTAGCCATGTTATAGTTGTAAGTCTCCAAATTTTTCATCCTTTTTTGGACCAACCTTATACCATCCCTTGACCTATCGAATTCCCTTTCTCAAAATTCTTCCCTTCACTTTCCAACTAACCCATTATTTCTTCTACCTCCTCCAATTCATGAAATAGCCATTTAATTGATCTGAAATTTTTGATCATACTGTTTCTTGCATTGTTAAGCAGGTTCATTCCCACTTCCCTCACATTGTTAGTGATGGCCTTCAGTAATTGATCAATAATTTCCACCATTTGGATCTTTCGCTCTTTTGTTTCAAGAATTTTGTGATTCATGACTTCTCTCATACTCACAATCTTTGAAGTTCTGACATTGAAATTTATCCAAGACATATGTCAATCTCTAATAACCACTTGACCACTTCCTTCCTTTGTTTTGTTTCTTTCAAACTCCTTTGATGGACTTTGAGAGGGAGGAAGCACTAAAATCTCAGGACTATAATAAATTTTTTCCTCTAAGGGTATGTCCTCCTCTTTAATCCTCCTCTACTTCTTTCTAGGCTTATCAACTAGCTCCTCTTTATCTTTGTCTTCCTCACCATTATTCTTCTCATTTGTATCCATGTCATCACCTTCCTCATTATACTCCTCATTATACACTTCTTACCCTTGACCAACAATTTTGAGAGATAATCTTCCTCCTCCTCTAAGTTTATACTCTAAACATATTCCATAGTTGAGGAGAAGTTAGAGCTCCCCATATCCTCAAAAGCATCCACTAAATGAGCTATGGATTTACTCCTAGATTGAGCCTCAAAATGCTCATAGATCAAGAGAATTAAACCCTCATGTAGGGCTAAGTTAGAAGTATGTTTTTTCTTGTGCCTAGAAATTCTCTTGTGCATGGAAGAATACCAATAAAATGGAAAGGAAACCTTAACACCATAATGAAAATTATTAATCAAAATAAAATGATGAGTGACAAGTAGGAGATAGTTTCCACAAAAAGTCAAATTGTGATATTGCTATCAGGATTTAACTATGTGATTTTTGAGTCAAACTCATTGGCCCATATTTCATGATTAGTGATTCAACATGAATCCGTCTCTCATGAGAATAAATGGAACACTTAGCACTCATTGGATCTAGGTGATCTTCATAGGGGTGAAGCACCGGGACTTACTAGGATGGGTGACCTCTTGGGAAGTCTCGGAGCTTCACCCCTATGAGCATCACCTAGATCCAATGAGTGCTAAGTGTTCCATTTATTCTCATGAGAGATGGATTCATGTTGAATCATTACTCATGAAATATGGGTCAATGATTTTGACTTAAAAAACACACAGTTAAATCCTGATAGCAATATCACAAAATCATGAGTTCTAACCCTATCTCAATAATGGCCCTCAACACATACCTCCAAAGCTTCTTAATCGAGCCCATCTCATAGTAGGTGTTGTGTTTCACCTATTCCTTTTTCTCTTCCATGTTCTTGGTGAAATCCTTAACCGCATTCATATAAATCATTTTATCTCTATAGAACTTTAATCCCTCATTTGGAATTTTAGTGACATGGGCAATCACCTCCAGAGTAACTTGATATGATATCCCATCCATTTTGACCCTACCATCCTTCCAAAAATTTACCATATGATTGGTAATACCTAGGTCATATCCATGCAGCTTGGTGATATAATTTCCAATTCCACCCTTTTCAAGCTTCTCCTAAATTTTGGTTCTTTCCTTCCATTTGTCCACCTCAGCTACTTGTTCTTTCCTACTTCATTCACCCACCATCTCTGTAGCCTAAATGTTTTCAATTCTAATAAATATCATCCTCTATTTTCCTTCCTAAATCCAATATATACTCTATTTGAATCCACTTTATCTTTCACTACTTTGTATTTAAATTTTATAAAAATAGTAAATGAAATAGACGACCCATAAAGTGTGTAAATTTGACATGGAAAATATCATCTACCTATTCGTTATTTACCATAATTGCATTAGCTTGCACCCATACTTGCATTAACTTCCATAATTAACTCAGGCTTTCACCCATACCTCACTGATTCCTCTCTTGATCATTTAGATTTTTTGTGTCTACTTGAATATTCCCACCAGTGTTCCATATCTTCACCATATCTTTCTTTACTACTTCATTGGCAAACCAATTAGCAACCAATTAGCCTCTCTATACTCATGACTTACGTAGATGTATTCAAATTTGCCAAGTGTTTTATGGATTTATTCAATTATATTTGCAATTGTCTAGGTAGGATGGAGAACCGCTTTAATACATCTGATAATATTATTTGAGTCACCCTCTAGCCATAATTTTTTGACTTCCACATCTAGGGTAAATTTAATAGTGTGGAGAGGACCATTGGCTTCAACATAATGATTTGTCTAGTTTCCCAAGGGGTAATAGAGAGCAGCAACTCCACCACCATGATAGTTTCTAATGTATGCCTCCACATCCCAAAAGACTAGGATTCCCTTTAGCCAGTCCATCAAAGTTGGCTTTATGCCAACCCTTAGATGGGAGTTTCCATTTAACCTCTTGTCTTTTAGTTCTCCTATCCTTTTCATTTTCCTTATTTCTACCTCCATCTTCAATATCCCCCCCCTTTATTATCTATAAGTTTTCCTTCATATTACTATTGATTTTGTCTATAGGCACATAAGTAGGCACCCTCCCTATCTCTAAAAAAATTGATTGTTTCTCTCCTTCCAAACTCGTCAATAGAAGTGATGTAAAGTCTAAAAGCTTATAGCATGAAAATTTGTGCTTTTATACATACTACCCCATTGACAAAAGAAATCCAAAACATTACTTGGCTTGCACCAACTAACCCCATATTCCTTAGTGATCAAATCCCAAACCTCCATGGAGTATGGACAATGCATAAAAATATGATTAAATGACTCGAATTGATGCTTGCAAGGAATGCATTTATTTGGTTTATACTGACCTTTTCTTTGCCAAATTATCCAAAGTAAGAATTTTATATTGTAGCATTAGCTAGAAGAGCATATTTAATCTTAGGGGTAAGGCTAGGTAACCAAGGCTTATCCCAAAGAGGCTTCTCTTTCAAGCTCCAAAGAAAATTATACCCTGATGCCACCAAGTAGAAACCATTAGGATTATCCTCCCATATTAATTCATCCCTCATATTGTTCAAGATCATTGAATTCAGCATCACCATTATCAGGGTGAGATCATGCAGGATGAGAGAAACGTCTCTCCATCCCTAGTCTTTTTTTTTTTTCTCTAACTTTCAATCCAAATTGCCTAATAAAAATATTTTCCTAGTTATCATAAATAGGATTTTTATTGAGAGGACCTTGAAAAAACTAGTTATCATGTTAGAAGAGGATATCTTCACCATTTCCTGCTTTCCACTTGGTCTTAGAATTATCCAAGTCTCTTTCCTTAAGAATACCATTCCAAATAACTGAACCATTTGGGATGTTGAGATTATTGAGCAAAAACCTTAGAGAAGGCCTTCCATATACTTCTCCACTAAAATGTCTCTCCATTCCCCTATACTATTGAAAATGTGTCAGATCTTCTTAGCTAGAAGATCCTTATTTAGATGTCTTAGTTTCCTAATTCCAAGACCTTCATAAATCTTGCGGAGGCAAACATTACCCCAAGCCACAAGAGGGTATCTTTTGTGTTCCTCAAGACTAGACCAAAGAAAATTTCTCGCGATCTTTTTCATAATATTAGTGTATTTGGCTAGTATCCCAAAGAGACTTAGGGTATACATTGGAAGATTCTAAAGAATGGATTTCACCAAAAGAAATTTTTAGCTCAACTTAGAGTGGTACCTCTCCATCCTACCATCTTCTTACCAAAACTATAAAAAATCCTATTCCAAAAAGAATCTGGCAACTTAGTTCCCAATGGGAGACCAAGATAACTAGTTGGAAGGTTGCCAACCCCACATCCAAGAATCCTAGCAATCTACCTTTGTCTTTCAATAGGAGTATCAATAAAGAAAATTTATCTTTTTGAACCAATTAATGAGCTAGCCTAGTCCCCTAATATAAACATCCAATAATTTCTTCATCTATTTAGTCTCCTAAACTAAATCTTCCTCTCCCATGATAGTGTCATCCATAAACTATTGATGGGTAAAAGAAACATGTCCTGAAGAAGGCTCGATTCCTCTTAATATCCTATCCTCTCTTTTTCTCCAAATCAACCTACCAATACACTCATCCATGATAATGAACAAGATAGGAGATTGTGGATTCCCCTGCTTTAAGCCTCATGAAGGTTTGAAGAAATCATAAGGAGTCCCATTGATCATTATGGAAAGAAAAGAAAAGAAATAAGTTGAGAAATGACTTTACACACCTCATGATCAAAACCAAAATCCTACATAATAGAACTAAGGAAAGTCCCCTCCACTTGGTCATAGGCTTTGGAGAGATCCAACTTGAGTAGAAGTCTTTCTATTTTAGCCACTTCCAATGAATGAATGACTTCATGAACCATCATGATAGAAGCCAAGATTTTTCTTCCACGGGAAAAAAAATCTACTATTGAGATATGATTAAAGGAAGAACAATAAGGATTCTAGATGTCAATACCTTTAAAATGATCTTGTAGAATGAATTATAAAGACTAATGGGCCTAAATTGATCCATGGAATCTACCCGTGGGACTTTAGGAATGACAACCAAAAATGTAGAGTTGAGTTCTTTAAGAAGATTCCTAGCCCGAAAAAATTCTTATAATGCCTTGACAACATCCTCCATAACCACCTCCCAATATACCTAAAAGAAGAATGTAGGAAAACCATCCTACCCTAGGGCTTTATCTACTAGAAGAGAGAATGAAGCTTGTTTAACTTCTTGAGCATAAGGAATCACCCTCAACATTTTATTATGGTGTGGTTGAATTAATTGGGGAAGAGATGAAACAATTTCATTTTGATCTACCATGTTGACAAGGTGATCCCACAATAATGGGTTCCACTTTTCAACCAATTTTGACAATGAAATCAATATTTTGAAACAAACCTCACATTTGAGTGACTAAATCTCTAGAACTTTGAATAATTTCAAGATAACATAAACTAGAGATTTCTAGTACTCTATTCCTACTTTTTAATCATATTTTTTAATTTTAAAAAATAACTTATTTAAGTAAAAATTTTCTTCTCCTCTGAAAAGTGGTAAATATGAAAAATCGATATTTTTAAAGAGTGATAGTCTGTTTGACATGCATAATTTTTTTAATATAAATGATAATGAGGTAATTCTTTTGATGTTAGATTTGTAACATCAATATCCGGAGGATGCATTTTGTTTGATTCACTTTGGTTGAATATTGTATAATTTATGAAGTTTTGAAGTGACATCAATTGTAATTTAGACATACATTCCTTTTGACACAGATAACTTGAGCTCAATTTATCATAAATATAATTTCTTTTTTTAATAGAAAGTTATCTCAACAACCTATTTCCTATATTTTTTTTCAAATTATTTTGACCATATTTACAAATTTTTCCAAAGTGTCAAAGTTAGTTGATGTCCAACTATTAATGAACATATAATGAGTTAAACTCATATTTGAAAGTCTTATTGAATATAATATGTATTACAATTATAGTCATTGGAAAGCTTGATCTAAGTAGCACAAATTGGAAATTTTTATTTTATAGTAGGATATCATTCAATCTCAATTTTGGGGGTCAAAAGAGCCAATTTCATGTTTTTCAGAAAACAATACAAAAAAATTGTAAATTTACATGTTTGCAAGAACACTATATTTGCACAAGCATAGTAGACATGTTCACATGAACACATGTTCATGCAAGCGTACAAGTAAAAATAATCTAGTAGTTAGAAATTTAAGTTAACATGTTCATGTGAACATGTAAAATAATTTGTGTTCACACAAACATACAAAAAATTCTAATTTATTAAGGCAAGGATTTTTTATTTTTTCAACCTCAAATAGAAAAATGGGTTTTTAAACTTAAAATTACCATTAAAATATGTTCGTGTGAACATATTAATAAGGTATGATCACAAAAACATGCCTTATTTAAACTCAATACACTCGCACAAACATATAATTATTTTACGTTCACGTAAACATAGTTAATATGTTTGTCTAAACATACATAAAATTCAGTATGGAAAATTTTCATCATTTCATGATATCCTTCATCCCCCAAAAGTGGTACCTAATATTGTTGGTTCACTTCATAGATAACATGGGGTCCTATAAAAGAAGAGAAGAGAGAAAAGAAATAACTTAACTAGAAATATCATTATCTTGTGTCAAAAGAGTCTGACCCTTCTTAATTCTTGTGATCTTGTTATTAGCTCTATGCTTAAGAGTGGAAAGGTGGAAAAATCTGTTGTTTTAATCGCCCTCTTTAAGCCAGTTAATTCTGGATCTTTGTTTCCATAAGTTCTCTTCTCTACTTATAATGTTATCCAAATCGGTGAGAATTGACATCTCTATATTTTGATTGTGATCATCATATCCATCCTACTAAATAATATCCCAAATACTACTAAGCTTATCTAACATCTCCTCTTTTTCCTTAAAAAATATGACCAAAATCCTTCTTGTTCTACACTTTAATATAATGTTTAACATTACTCAATTTCTTGGAAATCCTAAACATAGTAGTCCTTTGTACCTCAATATTCCACCAAGAGGAGATCTTGTCCAAACGGTCCAAATGAAATATCTACATCCTTTCAAACTGAAAAAGATAATTCATCCTAGCCTCAAGAGATGCAATTGAGAGCAAAATGGGGCAATGATAGGACCCAACTCTAGAGAGAAGGAAAAGCTTACAAGAGAAAGAGTTCAACCAATCTAGAGAGATGAGAGCTCTATCCAAATGAACCTTGATGCACTCACTCCCTATTCGCTTGTTGGGCCATGTGTGAACCCCACCTAAGAAATCAACATCTGCGAGGGGCAAGTTCTTAATGAAATTTGAAAGATCCAACTTGCTATCCAAATATGGGGCCAGGCCCTCTAATTTTTCCTTATCAGTAAGGGAAGTATTGAAATTCCCCATTATAATACCTTTCTTGAGATAACTATTCAAAACAATAGGGCAAAGCTTAGTCCAATAACCCTTCCTCTCCCCCTTAGAATTAGGGGCATACACATACAAAAGAAACCAAGAATCATTTCTATTCATATGGGACACTTTACATTAAAAAGTATTACCTTTTTTATACATAAAAGTGACTTTAAAATGTTTATTATTAAAGAGAGTAAGCAGGCCTCTATATCCTTCTTCATTTTTTTTTCTTGGATCAACATAAAATTAGGTCTTTGATCTCTAATCATGTTCCTAACTACCTCCCATTTGTGAGAACCATTTAGCACCCTTATATTGTAGAATATTATCTTAATTTCTTTTCAATAGAGCACTCCAATATGGTTCTTTGGCTCCCATCTACTAAATTCCTTCTAGTCTCCTCTTGCATGACTTGGCTTGAACTCTTTCTTCCTGTTGACTTTGGTTTAACTCCCACATTCGATTTTACATGGTTTTTGGTCTTTGTTGGTGACACAAGGGAAGGGTCCTATTGTCACTTAGGTTTGCACCCTTGTCCAAGGCCTATGTGTGAGGAAAACCTAGTGAAACATGGAAACAACCTCCAAGCTGTGGGACTTGAACTGCAAGGTTGAGTCTTCAGAGAAGGCTGGTTTCCTCTTACTATCAGGGCACACCTAACTACTCTCAGAAGGAAAAGGGGAAGAAGGAGATGCAGAAAAAAACTCTACCCTACCTAAACTATGGAGGTGATGCACCAAAATAGAGTATTCAGATCCATTTCTGCCCATATATGCAGTACTGAACCATAATGAAACTAAGGATATATGCATACAAACTTGTTTTGATCTAATAACCACATGTAGATCAGGAAACCAAACTGAATAACACAAGGAAAGAGGAATCTCACTTATATATTATCCAATAGGCAAAAATAGATACAATATGCAGGCTATAGATCTCAACAATACACCAATGAGAGGCAAGATGGATGCACATACACATTAATGGCTAAAGGAGATAAAACAGAAAATCATACAACTTAGAGGCACAGGGAGTTTTACACTGAGAATTGCAGAGCAATATCAAAGAACACAGAGAAGGGTCCCCCCTTTTAGAAATGTACAAAATTTTCCTTTATAGTTTAGGCATAACTGAGGAAATTGGCTCTGCATTAACTGCTCAACTACTGCCATCAAGCTCCCATACAAAAATATCTAATCAAAGATCACACTTGAGCATGGTTCCAAGGTACAAAATCAAGTATTCAACTAAAGAAATGCCTCGAGTAGACAGAAGTGGCACCAATGAATGATCTTGACATAGTAGATAGATCTACACAGTGATGGAAGGTCCTTCTATACCCTATATTCATTCTAAGTTGGTGGAAATTGATTATGAAATCGAATCCATGGCGAAGACTCCTAATTTTATCATTTTTGGTTCATGAAATAGCAAATCAAACAAGTCAACTCAACTCTATATGCCAGCTGGGCCACGCGGGCCAATCATCTGTCTTTATTCTGCTACCTGGGGAGTCCTCCCACTGTTGACCACCTTCATTGAACTAACAATGCCACCCTTCGAATATTAATGCTAACTATGATGGTTACACTAATTGTCAGCCAACCATCAATCCTGACTGGGCTAGTGAGACACATGTCATCAAGGTGGTATGTCGCCAATGTATACATCATGCAGCTTCTTCATAGCGCGATGGCACCTGCCATCGATCATCTTGATCTGATGGCCACAAAAGATCTGTCCCTCTTTACTGTGCTGGCTGCATGGAAATATGACCCCACCAAGACACATGGCACCAGGGTGCTACGTCGCCAATGTTATCTCCTAAGTAGTTTCTCATAGCGCGATGGCACCCACCATAGATCTATCTCAATCTGACAATCAGAACCATGTTGCACTCTGCACATCATTTCCTCTGAATATCGTTGGGCTCATGAAATGCTTTTCTCTGACACGTACACTTGGCACCTCCCTGTTGGCCATTTGAAGTGCTAACCTGGCAGATCCAAGACTTGACCCCATGGAGTGGCCACGTGTTGACTAGGTGCCATGTCGCTATGAGAAAATCAAGGTCAAATTCCCATAGCACCATAGTGCCCAACTGATGACATGTCCTCTGATTTGCACGTGGCTCCCTCTAATTCACCACCATGGCACCAGACTTTCTGACTGTGCAGATGAGGTACAAATGGGACCCAACTGTCAGATCCCTCCTACCATCGATCTGATCTTTCGTTTGGCGCTATGTTTCCAATGGAAAACTCGTGGGTTTTTCATTGGCGACATGGTGCCTTACCACTTTTTGAGACTTTCAGCCATTAGAACATGCTCGCTCGCTGTCGTGAACACTTTTTCAGTCCATCGTGAAGCTTTTCCAATCCGCCGAACACTAGGACGTGTTCTCTGAACGTTGACCCACCAACGCAATGTGTTGTCAAGCCACTATGTCACCATTGTAAATCCTGTGCACCTTCCCCATAGCGTGATGGTGCCATCCGTTGATCTACCTTGATCCAACGACAGAGAACTTGCAGGCTGCAAAACATATGTTATAAGGTTTGAAACTTGGTATTTAATATTCCCATGGGTATTAAAATATTACTAATTGGGGAGGTGACTGTTGGGTGGGGTAACATTTAAATCTTGAAATTTGGCGGGGCAAACAAAATGTGGTAACATTCTGGCGACTCACAGGGGATGCAAACCTGCTATGCATCAGACCAGTGCCTACAAAAAATCCATTGGGCTATGGAATCAAAAAATATGAACCTGAGAACTGCAAAACCCTAACCTCTCTATGAGGAGATCAAAACATTGAAAATGCTAGCTATGCAACTACAACTTGAAACAAACAAAAACTTCCTCTGCAACCTGAGACACCTTAAAAATTGCTACCTCAAAGGGAGGTGGATGTGCCCGCACACTTCTTGAAAAGCAAGAAATAACAGAAAAGAAACTAAACTACTTATGTACATGGATCCACAAATTTTCAGAAACATGGCTTCAGATAGATCTCATTGACTAGAATGGGCAAAATCTCTCCATTTGGCCTGCTCAACTGAAATGCATTAGCCTGTTTGCCACTGGTAATTAGATAGGGGCCACTCCATAGTGGGTCAAACTTGGAATGTCTTCTTGGTTTTTCTCTGTTAGAATCCCACTTTAGAACTAAATATCCTTCTCTGAAGGTCCTAACCCTAGTTTTCTTATCAAAACTCTTTTTCATCTGCTGCTGATGTATCTCTAGGGTTTGCATAGCCTTATTTCTCTTTTCTTCTAGTTCAATCAACTCTGCCATTCTTACTAACATGGCATTATCTTCAATCAATTCTAGCTAATGAGCCAACTCCAAGGATGGGAATTCCAATGAAATTGGGAGTTTGGCCTCCCTACCATATACTAGCACAAAAGGTGAATTACCAATAGATTTCTTGGGTGTTATCCTATCAGCCCACAGATTAGTTCTTAATTTCTTATGCCAGACCCTCTGATTGTCTTCTATTGTCCTCTTCATGATTCTGATTAGATTCTTGTTGGAAGACTCAGCCAAACCATTACCCTAGGGATAGTAATTTGATGATGTGCTCAGGTAGATATTTTGATTCATTGCCCATGCTTAAATCTGGGTTCCAACAAAAGACTTGGCATTGTCCGAAATGATAATTGAAGGAGCACCAAATCTAGATACAATTCCATTAAGGAATTCAACAACTGATGGTTCTGTGGCATCCTTCAAGGCAACTGCCTCTGTCCATCTAGTGAAATAATCAGTAGCAGCCAAAATCCATTTATGACTTGCACTAGATGGAGGATTAATGGGGCCTATAAAATCCAACCCCCACTAGGTAAAGGGCTGATCCACCTGAATAGGATAAAGGAGGAGAGCTGCAAGCCTCTGTTTTCCTGAAAAGAAATCACACTTCACACATTTTCTGACATATCCATAACAATCATGGAATAGAGATGGTCAATAATAACCAGCCCTCATGATCTTCATGGCAGTTGTTCTTACAGAGAAATGGCCACCATCAGGGCCATCATGAAGTTCCTTAATCATCCTTTTAGCTTGATCCTCTTCAATGCATCTCAATAGGATCCCATTAAAATCCCTCCTGAATAGGATACCATCGATTACAACATAGGGAATGGATTTTAGTCTATATTGTCTCCTTTTGGTTCTGTCCAATCCCTGAGGGTATCCATTCCTTGATAAGAATCTCTTCATATCATTTATCCAGTTCCTTGGACCATTAACGCTTCTTACCTCCTGCTGCTCTATTATTACCATAGTAGCCTCTTCATCTGAATCCTATCCTGGTAACATTTCTTTGCACAATCCTCTTCCCCTTACCAGCTTGGTAATCTAAATATCAACATCATACTACATTACCTTAGTGATCCATCTAGCTCTCTTTTTGCTGATATCCTTGCTTAATAGGAAATATTTTACACTAGCATGGGGCACCAACAAATGGATCCTATTGTGGGATAAGAGGTGCCTAAATTTCTTCAAGGCTCTGATGACCGCAAGGGCCTGCTTCTCAACAAAGTTGTACTTATCCTCATATTCCTTGAGCCCTTCACTAAAGAAGGCTATGGGTTGCTCCTCATCCTTATCATTTGTTTGAGTCAAGAGAGAAAAGATACTTGACTCATCACCTAGAGTGTAGAGGATGAAATCATTTTCAAAATTTGGGTTCAGGAGAGTAGGGGCTGAGGCTATGGTTGTCTTGATCTCTTCAAAACTCTCCTTCCCTTCCTTGGTCCATGAGAAGACCATACCTTTCTTAAGCATAGCGGTAAGAAGTTTCACCATGGTAGCAAGATTAGGAATAAACCTTCTTACAAAATTTATTCTACCAAGGAAACTTTGCAGCCCCTTATTGTGTTTAGGAAGAGGAAGGGCAAGTATTGCCTTTGTTCTTTCTGGATCAATGGTTAGCCCATCCTTAGATGCAATGTGTCCCAATAGTTTTCATTGGCTTGTAGCAAAGACACACTTGGCTGGGTTGAGGGAGACCCCAAACTCTCTACATCTTAGAAATACCTGCCTTAGATGATTAAAATGATCTTCTACATTTTTTGAATATACAGTTATATCATCAAGGTATACTAAGACAAACTTGTCAATTAATTTTTTGAAGGCCATCTCCATTGCCTTCTAAAATGTGGCACCTGCATTTGTTAATCCAAATGGCATCTTGCAATAAGCATAGGTGCCCCATTTAGTAGTAAATGTTGTCTTATATCTGTCAGATTCTTTACCCAACACTTGGTTATATCTAGAAAATCTATCAAGAAAAGAGAATCTCCTTGACCCACTGACCTTGGATAGAATTTTCTCCATGGAAGGGAGAGGATGGTGATCTTTAAGAGAAGCCTGATTGAGGTCTCTAAAGTCCACACATAGTCTAATTTCTCCATTTTTCTTCCTTACAGGGACAAGGTTAGCTACCCGTCATGAGTGTTTGATAGGAAATATTATATTAGCTTCTATCAACTTGGATAGTTCTTTTCTCATTAGAGGCTCAATCTTAGGATTCACTGGCCTCTATTTTTGCCTTACTGGTTTGGCCTTATCAATTAAATCTATGGTATGCTGAAACAAACTAGGGTCAAACCCTTTTAAATCATCATATGTCCAAGCAAATACATCATTAAATTCTTGACATAGATGGATGAAGTTTTCTTGCTCAGTTTTAGAACATACCTTCCCCATATTCAAAAAATTTCCATCAACAATTGTAACTAGAGCATAATCATCCTTTTTTGCAGCTAGATTCATTCCTTTGCCTCTTGTTTGATTATCAAGATTAAAGACACTCTCCAAGGTAATGAGACCCTTGGGAAACTTGTTAGAACTGAGATGAATGATCTGATCACCATACTGATCTTGCAGTTTTGACTGGTTTCTATCTGAGAATTCTGCCTCATTCTGCAAGAAACTCATAATTTTCTCATTAGAATCAAACACCTGCCAATGAGTGTTGTTGTCAAGGATGGCAAGCCTCACTACCACCCTTATTTTTCCCTTCTTCTCTTCCTCAAGATTCCCTGGTACATCATAAGACGCACCCACTGCTGTAAGTCTATCAGCATGTTTATTTTCTTTTCTAGGAATGCTCTGAATATTAAATGCATTGAAGCCCTCAAGCAAATCCAAAACTCTGTGTTTGTAAGACTTGACTAGGCCATTTCTGGTGATATTATAGTTTCCCACTTGACTAACTACCAACTCACAATCACCATATACTCTCAAGGCTTGAATTCCTCTCTTTTGGGCAAGTAAGAGACCTTGAATCAAAGATTCATACTCGGCCATATTATTAGTGCAACTGAATTGGAGCCTAAAGGAGAAGTAGTATCTTATTTGTGCAGGAGAGATCAGCATAACACCAGCCCCTGATCTATTTCTATTCTTTGAGCCATCAAAGTACATACTCCATGTTCCACTTATATCATCATTGGTTCTGATAAGGTCAGGAACTTGAGCATCTTTCTCTATTATGCAATATGTACTAAGACCTGTCTCAAGAGTCTCTGACATAGACTCAAACTGATACATACTTGCCCATTCATCTAAGAAGAAATTAGAAATCTCCACTATGGAAGTGGTAGGCTCATTTACTATGTCATTTTCATCCATCTATAGAATAGGGCAATTCATGTTGATGGAATTGGGGTTATAAGATTCAGTGTGATGAAGGGCTTGAGGTTCTGCTCTGATTGAGGCATTGGCTCCATATCTAGTCGTAAATGACATATATGACCAATCAATAGATATGAATCCACAAATTTGAGCAGTGAAGTCTCTTGAAAGATAGATAGCAAAATAGGGCTTGACTTTAGCAACAGATATGTCTTAAATCATAGTGCAACCAGGGCATGCATGTAGGGCCATCTCCACATTCTTAAGGATACCTACAATTTTGATAGTACTACAATCTAATTGTAACACATCCCTAACAATGGGTTCATATTTCATTCCTAAAGCATCAGCAACACACCTAGGCATTACTGAGCTACTAGCCCGTAAATCTATCATGCGATTGTGGACTAATTTTTCCCCTATAATTAGAGAAACATAGAATGGAGGAGGTCTAACCTTTTTACTTGTCTCCACATCCCCTGTTGGTTGTACTAGACTTGTGGCACTCTCCATGGTAGATGGCTGATCCTTGCGTTCAATCTTCTCTAACTCTTGTTGCGGCATCCTCTTCTATATTGGTATGGTAGCAATGGCATCCAACATGGAGATATTCACATTGGTCTTCTTCATTTTCTCTACCACATTAAATGGTGCATTAGGAACTTTGGTAGAAACTTTGAGAGCTGCACCTATAAGTGGTTGAGATGGGGTAACATAAGGATCACTTGCATCTTTCTTTCTAGAATCTTGCTTTTGCTGCAGTGAAGTTCTTGTTTGTTCATTTTCTGCATGCGCATGAGGTATAGTAGTTGAAGTTGAGGCCTGCTTAGGAGTAGGGGTGGCAACATGTTCCATAGCTCTCTTCTTACTTCTTGTGTTATGGGCAACGAAATCCTATTTTACATTACAATGCTCCCAAATCTGATGATTCATGAAAGAGTAATCATCACATCCTTGAATATATGAGGCCTCCTTGGGATGATCCTTCTTGTATGATTGCTTTGCTGCAGGTTCTTGGTCAGTCGGGGACAAATAAGATTTTGTCTTTTGGCACATGCAATAGGTATAAGAATAGTTGCAGGAAGAAAAAAAATCTTGATCTTGGGCCAAGTTATTTTGAGGGACTATAGCTCTGTTCTGATTTGAGCTTGAAGTAGAAGCATGACTATTTTTCCTACCCTGATCAAGAGAGCTATTCCACTAATTAGGAGACCTACCACCATTTGGAGCTTGATATTGCGATTGAGGAGGCTTGCCACCTTGAGCTTGCTGGCTTTCTAAGGCCACCACCTTGTTACTCATTTTTTGTATTATAGAAAAACTATCCTCTAATCTCTTCCCTTGGTTCTTCAACTCCCTCCACTGCTCTTGCAATTTTTTATCCAGGGTCTTCTCTCTTTTATCTGTGTTCAGCACTAGACCTTGGAGCATCTCTTTGAGTTCATCTATCCCATTTGAGGATGTGGAAGCTTGAGGAACTGGAGGAAGGGCTTTTGATGGAGAAGTTGTAGGAAGAGGGGCCATTGCTAGTTGGTGGTTGGGAACATTAGGAAAGAAAGGCATAGGGGGCCTTGGAGCCAATTTTCCTCCTTGTATCAAGATGTTCTCAGCTTTTATGGCTATCTCATAAGCATTAGGCAAGGTATCTCCTCCCATAGTTTGGATTGCAGTGGCAATATCACTGTTAAAAGCTCTAAGGTAATGCAAGAAGGCATTACCAGGGCTAGGTTTCACTGTAGTGGGTATTCTATCCCATGTCTTTTGAAATCTATAATTAAAATCAGTCATACATTCATGGGGGGCTCTTTTTATTGTAGTCAGCTTCTCTGAAAGTGACAAGTGGTCACTCTTATCCTCAAAATGTTTGCATAATCCTACTCTTAGTCCATCCCAATCAATTATAGAACCATGAGCTAAGCCTCTATACCACTGTAATGCTTTTCCTTTTAAAGATGAGGCTAGAAGTCTGACATCAACATCATCCTCTATGATACCATGAATATTATAGACATTTGCTACTTCTTGGATATGCTCTAAAGGGGAGATGGAAGTTTCACCAATAAAATCAGGTATACTTTTTATTGCAGATACTGGTATATCATGTCTTTGGGCTAACAACAGAGGACTTCCACCATTAAAGGTGGCAAAAGCATGAACTCTTGGATGTGCCATGTAAACAAGTGTTCTATTGATGAGTGTTGATAGCAATCTAGGTTGAGTTCGAGCAACACGAGGACTAGAAATAGATCTTACAGGTATATTAACTATTATTACACCCTTAACTAGTGATAATGAAGTTCTAGTCCTCCTTCTTCTAGGATTTGAAAGAGAAAGCTCTTGATATTGAAATTTACCTCTAGAAGATGCCCTTGTTTAAGCATTGGGCATGAATTTCTGCAACTTTGGCCTGGAACCGGATTTGTTGATGTTCAGATTCAACAAGTACTTTGAAGGATCAACCTCTTAAAGGCTTGAATACTGAAGCCAACACTACCTCTTTAGCATTAATCTTTGAAACTCTTTCTTCTTGACACCAGTAGACTTTAAATTTTGTTTGAAAAACTATCCCACCGGGCGTGCCAAAAACTGTTGTCACTTAGGTTTGCACCCTTGTCCAAGGCCTATGTGTGAGGAAAACCTAGTGAAACATGGAAACAACCTCCAAGCTGTGGGACTTGAACTACGAGGTTGAGTCTTCGGAGAAGGTCGGCTTCCTCTTACTATCAGCGCACACCTAACTACTCTCGAAAGGAAAAGGGGAAGAAGGAGATGTAGAAAACAACTCTACCCTACCTAAACTACAGAGGTGATGTACCAAAATAGAGTATTCAGATCCATTTTTGCCCATATATGCACTACTGAACCAGAACAAAACTAAGGATATACACATACAGACTTGTTTTGATCTAATAACCACATGTAGATCAAGAAACCAAACTGAATAACACAAGGAAAGACGAAACTCACTTATATATTATTCAATAGGCAAAAATAGATACAATATGCAAGCTACAGATCTCAACAATACACCAATGAGAGGCAAGAAGGATGCACATACACATTAATGGCTGAAGGAGATAAAATAGAAAATCATACAGCTCAGAGGCATAGGGAATTTTACATTGAGAATTGCAGAGCAATATCAAAGAACACAGAGAAGGGTCCCCCCTTTTAGAAATGTACAAAATTTTCCTTTATAGTTCAGGCATAACTGAGGAAATTGGCTCTGCATTAACTGCTCAACTACTACCATTAAGCTCCCTTACAAAAATATTTGATCAAAGATCACACTCGAGCATGGTTCTAAGGTACAAAATTAGGTATTCGACTGAAGAAATGCCTCGAGTAGATAGAAACGGTGCCAATGAATGATCCTGACATAGTAGATAGATTTGCACAGTGATGGAAGGTCCTTCTATACCCTGTATTCATTCTGAGTTGGTGGCAATTGATTGCAAAATCGAATCCATGGTGAAGACTCCTAATTTTATCATTTCTGGTTCATGAAATAGCGAATCAAACAAGTCAACTCAATTCTATACGCCAGCTGGGCCACGTTGGCCAATCATGTGTCTTTATTTTGCCACCTGGGGAGTCCTCCCATGGTTAACAACCTTCATTGAACTAATAGTGCCACCACCCTTCAAATATTAACGCTAACTATGATGGTTACACTAACTTCCAATCGATCGTCAATCCTGACTGAGCCAGTGAGACACGTGTCATCAGGGTGCTATGTCGCCAACGTATACATCGTGCAGCTTCTTCATAGCGTGATGGCGGCTGCCATCGATCGTCTTGATCTGACGGCCACGAAAGATTTGTCCCTCTTTACTGCACTAGCTGCATGGAAATATGGCCCCACCAAGACACGTGGCACTAGGGCGCTATGTCGCCAATGTTATCTCCTGAGCAGTTTCTCATAGTGCGATGGTGCCCACCGTAGATCTGTCTCAATCTGACGATCAGAACCATGTCACACTCTACACATCATTTCCTCTAAAAATTATTGGGCCCATGAAACTCTATGCTCTAACATATACACTTGGCACCTCCTTGTTTGCCATTTGAAGCACCGAGCTAGCAGATCCAAGACTTGACCCCACAGAGTGGCCATGTGTTGACTATGTGCCATGTCGCAATGAGAAAATTGAGGTCAAATTCCCATAGCACCATAGTGCCCAACTGATGACATGTCCTCTAATTTGCATGTTGCTCCCTCTGATTTTCCACCATGGCGTCCAGCTTTCTAACTGTGCAGATGAGGTCTAAATGGGACCCAACTGTCTGATCGCTCCTGCTGTCGATCTGATCTTCTGTTTGGGTGCTATGCCACCAATGGAAAACTCATGGGTTTTTCGTTGGTAACATGGTGCCTGACTACTTTTTGAGACTTTCAACTGTCAGAACATGCTCATCTACTGCCATGAACACTTTTCAATCCATTGTGAAACTTTTTTGACCTGCCCAACACTAGGATGTGTTTACTGAATGTGGACCCACCAACGCAACATGTCATCAAGGCGCTATGTCACCATCGTAAATCCTGCGCAGCTTCCCCATAACGCGATGGCACCATCTATTGATCTACCTTGATCTGATGGAAGAGAACTTGTGGGCTGCAAAACATATGTTATAAGGTTCGAAACTTGGTATTTAATATTCCAATGGGTATTAAAATATTACTAATTGGGGAGGTGACTATTGGGCAGGGTAACATTTAAATCTTGAAATTTGGCATGGCAAAACAAATGTGGTAACAGGTCCCTACCAGTCTTCTTTTTCTCCTTTATCTCATTCCCCTTGTTTTCATCAAGCGATTCTACTATTCTTCAAATCTTTGGATGGGAAGAAATTTTGACCATATCTAGAATCCTTCCTTCCAAATTACAAGAAGTAGAATGATCTTTCATAGGAGATGAGGGAACCACCATGGTTCCCTAATGCCCTTCAGTTTCCCTCACAACCTCCACTTCATCATTCAATCTTTGCTCGTCTTTGCTCTCTACTTGAGAGGAAATCCTACTGATTTCCTATAGGGGTGTCACACACTAAAATCTTTCCTATTGAGATGATGATTTAATAATATCCTTATTTAGCCATTTATCTCCCATTGTTGACACACTGACCACCTCATTAACCTGGGGAATAGCTAGCTCTGAGACCATCAATTCCTTTGTTGGGATAGCCACATCTATGGTCTAAGAATTAGGCATTGTAGAACCATTACTTCATCCTCCTTACCAAACTTGGATAAATTCTAGTCTAGTTTGTTCACTTCTTTAATAGGGATTTCCACAATCACCTCTTGATTCATAGGGCAATCCTTGATTTCCATCTTTTTCTCCTTTCCAAATTTGGAAGTTTTTTTTTTCTTACTCTTTTCTGCTTTAGCCTAAGGGTATTGATTTTCCTTATGACCAGATTTCAAACAATGGAAGCATGCAAAAGGTACACTTTCATAATCTAGCTTCTCCACATGCATTCCAAATTTAGAATAGAAGCACACAACCTCTGACATATCATCCCTATCCTAAACTCCAATGGAGATATGAGCATACGTGTGTCTTCTTCTAGGTGCAATTATTGGATCTATCTAAAGAAGCTCACCAAAAGAGTTTGCCACTCCCATAAACACATTTGCAACCTACACAAAAAAGAAACATTCAAATTGAGCTTCAAAGACCACTTCTAGAGGAACAAAGTTGAGCGACCTATAACCCAAGGTCCTTCACACAAAATGTTTGATAGGTCCTCACTGCAAAAAAATTCAAAAGATAGGAAACCTTTGGTCATTGAAGTTACAATGACCTATCCCTTAAGGTCCCATTTCTTTTGTCTAAAAGATCTAACAATATCTATATTCGACCTTTGCCGAATAAGCTTACCCACTAGGGTAGAGGCCAAAGAAGCAATGCTTTTATCTACAAGCTCGTCTAGAATTACAATTGCACATGAACCCTTTTCTGACCCAATGAGTATTTTAACTAGTGGAAAAGAAGAGTTACTAGTTGGTTTAACTCCAAATAGAGAAGACCATTTTGCAGAATGTGCCCCAAGCAAACCCATCTTGGAGGATGGAAAAGACTTTTCTAGATACTTTCCATAGGCACATGGGTCCCTTTCTCCATTCTTTGTCACATCTCTAATCTCTGAATTTTCCTAAAAATCTCCATCCCCTCCTTGCGATTTGTGCCCAAGGCCATGTTTCTAATCCGCCCAACCAAAGGAATCCCGCCTAAGATGGGTTTTCAATTTTGAAATGTCGTACTTCCCTAGCTGCTTCTCCTATGGCTTCCACTCACCATAATTTCATTCATATTTTTTATTTATTTTTGTTGTGGATAAGTCCACGGAAATTTAATACTATATAAGATTATTTGATTAATATAAAATCACAAAGAAGGTAACTCAACCAATGCAACATTGATAATTGATGATGATAAAATAATTCTCCACATGCGTTCTAGTTTAGAACACATTTACTTAGTCTTTTTATCTACATTATAACACAAAAGGTCCTTAGTACAATAAGGAAAATTTTATTGATTGTTAATTTGACTATAGATATAACAATATGTTGAGATAAACTATTTTAGATCTGAACTATGGGTTCCTACAAATCTGAAGTCGTTGTTTTAGAAAGTCAAAAAAGATCAACACAACATAGAGATGAGTCACAAGGGGATAATATAAAGGATAATATGGTCATCAAATTATGTTTGAAAGAGAGATATAATCTAATGTTCCTAATGCAAAAAATTATATATATATATATATGAGTAATTTTCTCGAGGTGCCTATTTTCATTAAATCCAAGGATAAGTTTTTTCTAAATTAGGATTTTTAAAAATACATGCCTCAAGAATGATTACTCTCAGCATAATGTGTGTGTTTGTGTCTATATATATATATATATATATATATATATATATATATATATATATATATATATATATATATATATATATATATATATATATATATATATATATATAAAAGCTAGTAGTAGTCGCGGCAGAACAAGAAAAGTATTTCTTAGTTTTTCTATTTTTGATAATGTTAGTAGCAATTTTTTTTCTTTTTGAATATAGTTCTATAAACTTACTATAGAATTGTAATACTATAAACTTCTTGTAAACTTATTCTTCAACATTTTATTTTTTATTTCTATATAAGATATTTATTTGCATTATTTCAATTAAGTTTTATGTAAAGGATATTATTATGTAAAATATTATATTCAAGAATAGAGTTATGATTATGGTTAGGGTTATTGTTAGGGTTATGGTTTTAATCAATGTTAGGGTTAGGGTTATTATAAGGGTTAGAGTTAGGGTTAGGTTGAGAATTAGAGTTAGTGTTAGGATTAGGGTTAGGGTTAGAATTTGGGTTACAAATATAGTTAGGGTTAGGGTTAGAATTAGAGTAAGGGTTTAAGTTAAAGCTAGATCTAGAATTATTGTTAGAATAAGGGTTATGGTTTTAGTCAAGACTAAAGTAAGGGTAAGAGTTTTGGGTCAAGGTTAAGGTTAGAGTTAGAGTTAGGGTTTTAGTCAAGCTTAAACTAAGCATTAGGTTTAGGATTGGAGTCCAATTATGGTAGAGTTAGATTAATAGTTAGAGTTAGATTTAGGGATAGAGTTAGGGATATGATTAGGGTTAGGGTTAGGGTTAGGGTTATTCTTAGGGTTAGTGTTCAGGCTAGGGGTAGAAAGAGCATAAGAATTATGCTTAGGATTAGGGTTGGATTTAGGTTATGAGTGTGAGTCAGGATTTGAGTTAGTGTTAGAGTAAAAGTTTGGAGTCAAGGTTAAGCTTAGAATCAGGGTTAGGGTTAGGGTTACCATTACAATTAGGGTTAAATTCCAATTATGGTAGAGTTAGATTTAGGGCTACAGTTAGAGGTAGGGGTAGGGTTACAGTCAAGATTAAGATTAGGGTTGGAATTAGAGAAAGGGTTAAAGGCATAAGGTTATCCGTTGGCTTATGTTTATATATAGAGTTTGCATTAGGGTCAAGGTTAGCGTAAGGGTTTGAGTTAGGGTTTAGGTTAGAGTTAGGGTTAGGATTAGCATTAAATTTTAATTATGGTAGAGTTAGATTTATGATTAGAGGTAGTGGAAGGAGTTGGGTTAAGGCTAGTGTTAGGATTAGAGTTAGGTTTATGGTCTGAATTAGAGTTAGGGTTAGGGTTATAGTTTGAGTTAGGGTTATAGTTATAGTCATGGTTATAGTTAAGGTCAGGGTTAATATTAAAGTACAATAGTAGTAGATTTAGATTCATGGTTAGAGTTAGGGGTAAGATAGGGTTATGGTTCTAATTATGATTGGAGTTAGGCTGAGGGGTAAAGAAAGGGTTAGATTAAGGGTTATGGCTAGGGTAGGTTTATACATTGAGTTAGTGTTGTACATGGAGTTATATTAGGGCTAATGTTAGTGTATGGGTTTGAGTCAGGGTTAAGGTTAGAGTTAAGGTTATGGTTAGGGTTTCAATCAACATTAAAGTTAGCATAAGGGTAAGAGTCATATATCCTAATTATGATAGAGTTATATTTAGAGTTAGAGTTAGATTTAGGGTTAGAGTTAGGGGTAGGGTAGGGTTAGAGTTTAATTTTGAGTAATATATCAATAAAATTCCTAAGTTCTATTTTTGTTTTTATAATTATTTTTATTAAAAAATTATAATTTTCTCTTTTGAAAATGAGTGCTAGTAGGAAAGAATTTAGTAAAAAAAACTTGTGATATTGCCTTAGGACTCTTGTCGACTCAAACTATTATATATATTTTGTTTATATAGACACATCCCAATTTATGAAGAGTACAAATTTTAATCATACAAAAGTCTAGCAATGAAATCATGCTTATTTTATTACATTAAAATTTCTTTCATTTGAAATTAATATTTCTAATACATTCTTCGCTTCCTTTCCATATTCCTTCTAGAAATACTTTCAGTTTCCAAAGAACATCTAATTGAAACCTATAATAGCATACATTCTAACCAAGATCATTCTTAGCTTGAACAGAAAATAAATAAATGATTTTAAGCTGTTAAATCCTACTACCACTCTAATTTAAACCAAATCAACTTATTAGCCCTCTTTAAAGAAATTGAAAATGGACTACCAATGATTTCCTCTTTCCAGAATGACCTCTACTAGATATTATTTGTTCTGATCCTAAGATGTAGATGAACCTTCTAATTTGAACAGCTTGTAGATAGTTCCACCTCTATTATGGCCGACAACTTTGACAGACAAATTGATAAAATGTTTCCCATGAGTATTTATATCATTCTCACATACGAAGTTCCTATTCAGTTAATACGAAAAATAAGAAGAGCTTGACACAAATTAATGTGAGAATAATATTGGTTCTTATCATGATGATAACACTTATCATCCATGTCTCGGCCAAATGCGAGGTTCCATGTCTTGAAAAGACCTCTAGAATGGATTTATCACATGAGAATTTGGCACATGTAATGCAATTCAACCAAGCGCCACAATGCACAAATTCCAACACCCCATCAATCCCCAAAGAAGCTGCTTAATCAGATCACCTATGTAACAAGGCTCGTGTGAATCTCCATCCAAATCTCAGAATGAAGACAACCACTGCAATCTTATATATACTCTTTTGTCAACTATTTTCTTTCCATATCAAATAAATCTGGATCCGTTCTTATTCACTATTTCCTTTCCATTTAATAAAAGATGTAATTGAATCTTTTATGAATAAAACTATTTGTATTTATTACTATTGATGTATTCTCCAAATCATTGTTTTATTTTCTTGTTTGGAAGAATCATACTATGATTTTCTACCTTAGAAGAATCATAATACAAGAAAGGTGGAAATACATTTGATTGAAAACAAATTGAAATGTGAGAGTTGCTATGTAAGTGATGATTCTCAAGAAAAGAAAGATACTATTTGAATAATTTATCAATTATTTATTATAAGAGCTTGAAATGCATATAAACAATCTTCTTGAAACAGAACGAAATAATTGCATGCCAAAAATTACCAAATGGTAACATATGTGTTTAATACATCAATGGAGTTCATAGTATATAAGATCATTTAAATTTACAATATATAATATTCTTTATTTATAATGTTTGTCAACATACATGACTAGTAATATTCTATTAAACAAAAAGGTTCTTGTAAAAATAAAATTGAACAGTCGACTAGCTCAACATACCATGTCATGTCCCCAGTGGACCTAGAAGAAAATACATAAATTTGGTGTTATATATATTTTTTAAATTTAAATACTGATGAAAAGAAAATGCTACTATTAAATTCCTCTAAAGTTCCATGATGTTGCCATTAGCAATTGACATCAAGATTAGGGTTACGGTTAGGGTTACGTATGAGGTTATAGTTTGGGTTGTGTCTATATATAGAGTTAGCATTAGGGTCAAGATTAGTGTAATGGTTTGAGTTAGGGTTAAGGTTAGAGTTAGAGTTAGGATTAGGGTTAGAGTATAATTGTGGTAGAGTTAGATTTTTGGTTAGAAGTAAAGGTAGGAGTAGGTGTTAGGATTAGAGCTAGGGTTATGGTTAGGATTAGAATTAGGTTTAGGGTTGGGGTTATAGATAGGGGTAGAGGAAGGGTTAGGATTAGGGTTAGGGTTATGGTCCAAGTTAGGGTCAAGTTACTTGGGTTAGAGCATAAGTTTGACCTAGGGTTATGTTTAGGGTTATAGTTTGACTTAGGGTTATAGTTATAGTTATAGTTAGAGTTGGAATTATGGTTTGGGTTAAAATTACATTTAGGGTTAGGATTATAGTTACAAAAAGATTTAATGTTACACTTAAGGATTGAGTTAGGGTTAATGTTAGAATTAGGGTTAACTTTCAAGTTTTGAGTCAAGTTTATGGTTAGATTTAGGGTTAGGATTAATATTAAAGTACAATTATTATAGAGTTAGATTAATGGTTAGATTTAGGGGTAGGTTAGGGTTACGATTTTGATTATAGTTGGGGTTAGACAAATGGGTAGAGAAAGGGTTAAATTTATTGTAATGGTTAGGGTAGGTTGATATATTGAGTTAGGCTTATACATAGAGTTACATAAGGGTAAAGGTTAGTGTATGAGTTTGAGTCATGGTTAAGGTTAGAGCTAAGGTTAGGGTTCAGGTTATGGTTTCAGTCGGCATTAAAGTTAGGGTTAGGGTTAGGGTTAGGGTTATATTTTAATTATGGTAGAGTTGGATTTAGGGTTAGAGTTAGGGGCAAGGGTGGGGTTAGGTTAAGGGTTATTGTTAGGATTAGAGTTAGGGTTAGTTTTAGAGATAGAGGTAAAGAAATGGTTAGGGTTAGGGTTAGGGTTAGGGTTAGGGTTAGGTTTAGGGTAGGGTTAGGGTTAGGGTTAGAGATAGGGTCAAGGTCAAAGTTATGATTATAGTTAGGCTTACAGATAGGGGTACATAAAGGGTTACGGTTAGGTTCAAGGTTGGGATTAGGGTTAGGTTTAGGTTTAGGATTAGAATATGAGTTAGGGTTAAAGCCAAAAGTAGAGATAGGATTAGGGTTAGGGGAAAAGTAAGACCATGATTAAAGTTATCGTTATTGTTAGGGGTAGGGGTAGGGGTAGGGTTAGGATTAGGGTTAGGGTTAGAGATAGGACTAGTGAAAGGGTTAAGATTAGGATAAGGATTAGGGTTATAATATGATATAGGGGTATAAAAAGAATTATAATTATGATCAGGGTTAGGGTTAAGCAAAAAAGTAGGACCACAGTTAGAGTTATAGTTAGTGTTACATTTAGAGTTACATTTAGGAGGGTAGCTTGTTCTCATTACACATGCCTCTTAGTATAATAGAGCCATATAAGGATTACAATGTTCCTTAGGTAGTTTTATAATTTTATTAGTTACATTTATAAATAGAGGATCAATTAATGTTAATTATTCTTAGCATGAATAGTGTACAATATAGGGCTAATCAATGTTACTGAGGTAATGATTAAACTTAAACTGAGTATAAAATGAATATTATGGCACAGAGTATGTTAATAGTTAGAAATAGCACACCAATTTTATCTAGGACAATTATCTAGATAAAATAATAAGTGAAAAAATTAAAGACGTCAAATCATTATATGAACCATGTTTATGGATCTCCATAATGATCTAAGTACATCACATATTCTTCAAAGATTGAAATTGTATTACAACCTTTGTTCATAATATGATCATCATAGACCTCTTCCATCATGGGTGGAAATGCATCTACTTTTGTAGATGTGTTGCATATGTATTTGGCAACATATTCCATCTCCATTATCTCTATCTCTTGTACATGATCAATTGATAAAGTTTCATTCTGAAGTGTTATTACCATATCTGTATAACATTATTTAATTATTCATGTACACTTCTAAAAATTTGTCCCAAAAAATTCATTTGATCCCACAAAAGAAGTTGGGATAATGTCGACAATGCTTGACTGCCTATTAGAGGCTATGATGCCAGAAAAAAACATGGAAAACAATTTAAAAAGCATTAGCACCAATTCGATAACATTAGCACCAATAGAAAACAAGAACAAATGTATACGTAATTAGAGGGTTATAAATTTTAAATCAATAATTGTCTTGAGAAAACATAATAGGTAATAAAACATGTTAATATTATCACCATTCATGTAAAGTGAAGAATAGAAAAACATAGTTTTCAAATATTGAGTAGCAATGTATTGGATGAAAGTCATAAAACACAATCATTATGATTTATTTTAATCAAAGAATGTCTTTATAATTTGAATTAATATTATAGCTACCTTAATTTGAGGACTCAATTGACGATCATAGTTAAATTTAAAAATTAGTAAATTAGTATAATGAGATATCAGCCTAATTGTACTTGCAACCATTAAAATGTGCAAATAATAAGGTTGTTATGTTGCATTGAGAATATTCAATTATAGTTGTCATTAATTGTGGAATATGAACTACCAATGTACATAATAAGAACAACAACATAATAGTTGAACAAATAAATATTTATTATTAAATAATTTATTTGAGAACATCAATTATTTTCAACACTTAGTCTAGACATTCGTCTACTTTTCTTTTTGAAAGTTGTTTCCCACTTTTCATTTTCTCATACTGGTTGTTTGTAAAGGGTGGCATTATCCTCAAAACTTGTAGTGACTTAACATGAGATATGGCCACACATGTCAATCTTTCTCTCTCTTATGCCTATGTCAATTATGGCTTTTGAAAAATTTAGCCCTTGAGATTTGTGAATAGTCAATGCCCATGCCAACATTAAAGGTAGTTGGAAGGTCCTACCCATCTGCAATGGTGCTACTAGTATTATGTTTGGATGGTGATCATCGAATGGTACTCAAGGGTAATTATCCAATTCAACTATATTATATGTTGGTGGCTTAGGTGGAGAACTTCCTAGTTTGTAGACAATATTCTCGATATATCCTGATGATCCGTTGACAAGACCAACTTCTATTTATAGATTTGTAGTCAACATTACTCTTGCATTAATATTGATCAATAACTTAATTTCAAGTTCTTTGTTTGATAAATCTTCATTTCTACTACCATTCCTTGACTTCATTACAAGGCTACATGCAATTAGATATCTTAAAGAATACTACATCATCATGTTATGGTTACAAACATTTTCATTTTTACAAAATAAAAGAATTGTCTTATCAAAATCTTCTTTACTTACAACATCTAATCTAATAGGTGTTCTTGTCATGAGCAAGTTCCAATTATCTTTTTGTGGATTCACATTTCTCATATTTGTCAGGAGCTGACAAAATCTTTGTTGTTAAATATTTTCTCCATCTCACCTAAATAGTTTATCTATTGTAACCACTATCTTGAATTATTTCCTTAATAGCTTTTCCTACCTATTTCTATCATATGCTAGTCTATCATTGATAGGAGGTAATAGCTCCAAATCACCAACTAAAATAATAGAAACTCCTAAAAGATAGTTGCAAAATTTCTAGTTACATACATAAAGTAAAATCAAAAGATGTACATTCTATATGACCATAGTTAATAATAATTAGGAGACATTAATAACACCATGTGATGTAAGGAAAGGGATATCTCCAAAGCTTATGTCCTCTTTATGTGGGAATGCTTGTCTATGTTGAGTATCTATATTTTCTAGCACATTCTAGCCAATGAAGCTCATTTCATCAACCAAAATATATTTGATATTTTTTGTCTCTTTTTGAAAGCTTGTAAGTCTTGTCTCTTGTAGTTGGAAAAAATCTATAATTGGAATCTACAACTTTGAATGAATGGTAGATGTTCCTATATTGAAAGTTACAACTCTAGTTGGTCCAAGTAATAGAAGAGGAGAAGGATTTGTCGTCAGTTCCATCTAAAGAGATTGATTGATGGCACCAATTAGATAAGACTTTCCCATTCCCATTTTACTTTGAAATATCATAAATAGAGGATTTCCCACTTGATTACTATGGTAGTGTGTTAGAATAATGTCAACTACCTTTTTTTGCTTGTGACTGAGAGTTATAAAGTTGATACACAATGGAATGTCATCATACATAAGAGATCAATGGTTTTTCATTTTAGGTTTGAAATTTATTGCTCGGAATGTCTCCTCTTCACTTTGATATTAATTGCACCAATTTGTATTTCTATTAATATCTCTTCTTCCCAACAAATTAATTTCAAAAATTGGCATATGTTGACCATGGTGTAACCCATATATTATTTACCACTCATGTTTTGTAGTATTTTCCTTAATGGTTCCATTATCTTCTATCTCTAAATAACTTGAAGGTTCATTATTTTGTGCATGTTCTTGCCTTTGAACATTCCAAGGATTATATTTGAGTGAGTCCCAATTTGCTACTATAGTATCATCATCATGACCAATGTCTCTCTTGACATTATGAAAAGGTTTTTATAGTAACAACTTAGACAATCAAAAGTCTACCCACTTATAAAAATCTCATGAAGGATGATAAAAATACCTAGGAAAAACTCTAACAATAGTTTCTTTCATTCTTGGTTACCATTTATTATCTCCTCTTCTTTTAGGATTATAAAACTAATACCTTCTTGCATCAATCAAACTGATACCTTCCATACAAAGTGGTCTTGTTTTAAAACCGTCAACAAAATATTTTGTTATTTCTTACTTGTTTCCATCATAATTTATTACCATAGGTTTGAAAAATTCATGTGAGACATTTAGATTAACAAAATTTTAGCTACACTCTACCAATGGATGTTCTAATAGCATATGACATGTTTCTTGAGCTCCAAAATCTTTTTCTATAACTGTCTGTGTTAAAATATTTTTATATTTTAGAGATTTGAAGGACACATCAAAATTTGTTGATATGTTTCAGAGCTTATTTTTGCTTTTACTGCATACTTTTCAATATATTTGATAACTACACGTCTTCAAAATATAGATTGCCAATCAATATTGGCCCTCCACAATTATAGTATGTACTAATTGTGTGTATTAACTTTGTCATCATTTCTTTCTTGTTCAAATTTTTCCTCACTCGATTCTACATCGGTGTATAACTTTGACCCCTCCAAAACTTAATTATCAAGGAGAATTATACCTAGAACATTTGTGAATTCATATCTTGTGAACCTTAGTTGTTAAAAAATGTGAAATAGATAATTTAAACATAAGTATTTTGAATTTGATTAATCTATGAACCATTCTACCTCTTTGTTTACATAGGCATGCCCCCTCCTTATAGACAATGTGTCTCTCAACATAATTGAGTATCTACTCATAATCCTAGTCTATATCCATCTCAGTGAGTTGCATTCTATTCTTTAGGAATGGATGCTGACCAAAATTTTGGAAGAACTATAAATGATAATTCATATATTATTGTATTGGATAAAGGTGAGAAACACATATTAATATTTAACTCATTTATAATATAAAACTTACATTTATATTTCTTTGATGCAGATCAACTCTAGGATTCCATGCATGAATAATAGAGTCAAAATATCTCTCAACACTTTTTCATTCATCCTCAATTGAACAATTAATAGTGTGCATAGTTGGTGACCCTTCGCACCATAAGAAGTCAAGAACATGAGGTCAACCATGATGTTGGCACTCACATCTACACCTAAAGTCCTTTACTTTCATACCTTTTTCAAATATTTCTTTCCTAAAGATTGTATTCCTCAAGTGCATGTAATAAGTGACTATTCTACATCGTCCATGTTTGAGCCTCTCATAGATCAGTAGGTGGTGTACCAAGCATTAGTGTATGTAAATTGGGTGATTACATATCTGCTACACTTAATGTGAAGGAAATTGTAGGTTTGCCATGTTGGTCAAGAAAGTCAATTATTTCTACTTTACATTTTGCCCAATATAATCTTGTTCCTCTTAGAATTGTCCTGAAATGCATTAGCCTATATGGGAGATTATTACAAGGCATATCCTCCATATGTTCACACAATTCATTAATAGTTATTCAAATTTTCTAAAAGCTCCTTTTCACAAAAATAGATGCTAAACTTTGTGTGCGATATCTCATTACCATGTTCTACACAAAATACCTAAACCATTGATTTTTTCCAAAGTGGTGATCCCTAGATTTGATTAGATGCTTTAAAAATTCATGCAATTATATATATTTCATTCTATGCTCTAATCAATCATAAGTTCCATCTAGAAACAATGTTGGCAAAGCCATATCCAACAACCTAGATGTGATATACTTATTGATAGGTGATGTACCTATAGATGGCCACTCAATTAGAGAAGATGGAACTACATCAAGATTGTTAACCCATGCATGAAATAATTCCATTTCAATTTGAGAATTAGGTGGCCTTGAAGCCATAGAGTTTGTGTGCTCAATTATATTACCTTTGTCTATCTCCATGAGAGGACCTAGGAATATAGTTTCATTTGCATTAGAATCATACTCCTTGTGCACCATCTTTAATATATGAAAAATATTTTCATCCATATTTTAGGCAAGTCATTAAAAACACTTTAATCTATACTGACATCTACATAGAATTTATCATTTTCAACTTTATATTGTAATTCTCTATAAACACGATCCCTATACATAGTAAAGTTATATCGTGTAGAATGTTGATCCCCTCTTCGAGAAATAATGCTTGGTAAATGATCAACTATGTGTGGCAAGACTTTTGATAGCTATTAAATAAGCTAAGGAAAACTAATGGTATGTCCTTTATAATTATACTAATTTCCAATTGCATGTGTAGCTTTCAATATAGGATTTACATGTGTAATCAACATCTCTTCAACCTAACTTAAATTTACAAGCTCTTATGGTTGACATCCCAAATCCATATTATTTGGAGATGAAAACCTATTAATTCCTACCTCTTGATGACACCTATTACATATTGGACCTTCACTATTGTGATATACTTTCATTCCTCAATATGACTCCTAACAAACATAACACATATTTGGTGTTTTCAAATTATCTATCTGATATCTAAATTGCATTTGGAATCTTCTAAATTTAGTTTGAAGCATACTATTTGGGTTGGGCATGTTTTCTCTAATAGCTTATAGTTCATCATTCACATGGATTTGAGTTAAATGTTGTAGTGTTCCTAGGACATTCTACAGATGGAGACCCTTCATACTCAACATTTACATTTGTAGGATACTCATGTATGTCACTTGGTTGTCATTCAACATGTTGTTCTTCACACCTTTGTGCATTTGGAAGGAACCTCTTAGAAGTATTCTGATGATTGTTTCTCTATACATTTGTGTACTCTCTTTCATTAGTTTCTAGTTGTACAACTAATGTTTTAGACCTTCTTGTACCATAACTTTTCCTATTTCCCTAATTTAGTGTTATTCTTTGTTTTTCTCTTTCGTTGTTTGTTTGTTTTTTTTAATAACAAAAATAGGTTTTACAAAGATCCTAAAACCCATAAGTTGTTACATATTAGATTGTTGTAAATAGAAAAAAAAAAAGCCCAGGAAATAGAACTATGGCAAATAGAAAGGTTAGATCGAAAGATAAGAAAAAAGCCAAACAAAAAACCTACAGAAACCAAAATAACCAAAAGATAGAAATTGATAATCGTTTACTTATTCCTCTACCTTCCTTTCAAGGTCATCCATACTTTCTACCACTTCATAGGCTTTCTAAAACTCCTCAGCTATTTTCTCCTAGTTCTTCAAGTAGGTTTGATCCAGCTAGCTATGGGTTATGTCCGTAATGGTTTTCTCATCCATATTATCTTTATATTTGTCCTTTACCTCCTTGTCATGAAAAACCCCTAGCTTTGAACTTTCCAACAAGAGTAACAATGTTTTCATTGAGAGAGTTCAGAATAGAGATCATCTTGTTAGCCATGTTATAGTTGTAAGTCTCCAAAATTTTCATCCTTTTTTTGACCAACCTTATACCATCTCCCTAACCTATCAAATTCCATTTCTCAAACTTCTTCCCCTGGCTTTCCAACTATCTCATTCTTTCTTTTACTTCCTTCACATGAAATATCCACTTAATTGATCTAAAATTTTCTATCATGCTATTTCTTGTAACGTTAAGTAGGTTCATTCCCACTTCCCTCACATTGTCAATGATGGCCTTCAGTGTTGGATCAAAAAGTCCCTCCATTTGGATCTTTCCCTCTTTTTCTTCAAGGATTTAAGGATTCATGACTTCTCTTATAATCCCCATCTTTGAAATTCTAACATTGAAATTTTTCCAACCCATATGCCTTTCTCTAATAACCATCTCACCACTTCCTTCCTCTATTTTCTCCTTTTCATGCTCCTATGGGGGCCTTGGAGAGGGAGGAAGCACTCAAATATCTCAACTAGAATAATTTTTTTCCTCTAAGGGTATGTCCTCCTCTTTCATTATCCTCTACTTCTTTCTAGGGTTATCAATCGGCTCCTTTTTATCTTCATCTTCCTCACCCATATTCTCCTTATCTATATCCATGTCATCACCTTCCTCATTATACTCTTCTCCCCCTTGACAAATAGTTGTGGGCCTAAGTACCCAGGGGATTTTCCTACACAGGACTTTACTTGAACTAGGCATTTCCTTATCTTTTCCCCTTGCCTTCTTTCCAAATGAGAGATAATCTTCCTCCTCCTCCTAGTTTATACTTTGAACATCTTCCATATCTAAGGAGAAGTTAGAGCTCCCTATCTACTTAGAAGAAACCACTGCATGAGCCAAGGATTTACTCCTAGATTGAACCTTAAAATGATCATAGATCAAGAGAGGTAAAACCTCATGTAGTGTTGAGTTAGATGTAGGTTTTTTCTTGTATCCATAAATGCTCTTGTGCATGGAAGAATACAAATAAAATGGAAAGGAAACCTTAACCCCATAATAAAAATGATTAAGAAAAAAAAAAATATGAGTTTTAACCCTATCAAATCTTGTATCTAGAGATATATACTCAATAGTGGCCCTCAACACATGCCTCTGGAGCTTCTTAATCAAGTCCATCTCATAGTAGGTCTCGCATTTCACCAATTCCTTTTTCTCTTCCCTATTCTTAGTGAAATCATTAGCCGCATTCATAGAAACCTTTTTATCTCTATAGAAATTTAATCCCTCATCTATAATTTCAATGACATTGGTGATGACCTCCATAGTAATTTGATATGATACCCCATCCACTTTGACCCTACCATCCTTCCAAAAATTTACTATAAGATTGGTAATCATTGGGTCATATCCATGAACCTTTTGATATAATTTGTAATTCCACCCTTTTCAAGCTTCTCCTAAACTTTGGTTCTTTGCTTAAATTTTTCCACCTCACCTACTTATTCTTTCCTACTTTGTTCACCCACCATCTATATAGCCTGGAAATTTTCAATTCTCATAAATGTCATCATTTGTTTCCCTTCCTCAATCCACTATATACTCTATTTGAATCCGCTTTATCTTTCACCACTTTGTATTGTAATTCCATAAAAATGGTAAAGGAAATATATGACCCATAAAGCCTCTCAATTTGACATGGAAAATCTCATCCACCTGTTCCTTTTGTATTTACCATAATTGCATTAGCTTGCACGCATAATTGCATTAATTTCCATAATTAACTTGGAATTTCACCCATCCCTCCCTAGATCCTCTCTTGATCGATTAGGATTTTTATGTCTACTAGAATATTTCAACTAGTATTCCATATCATCACAATATCTTTCTTTACTACTTCATTGGGAAAGCAATCAATCATTGATTAGCCTCTATATACTCATGGCTTACACAGATGCATTCAAATTTGCCAAGTATTTTATGGATTTGTTGAATTATGTTTGCAATTTTCTAGGCAGGATGGAGAACCCCTTTGATACATATGATAATATAATTTGAATTGCCCTTTGGCCATAATTATTTCACTCCCACATCTAGGGCTAATTTAACAGTGTGGAGAGTAGCACTAGCTTCAGCATACTAATTTGTCTAGTTTCCCAAGGGGTAGGAGAGAGCAAAAACTCCTCCACCATGATAGTTTCTAATTATGCCTCCACATCCCAAAAGACTAGGATTACCTTTAGCCAATCCATCAAAGTTTACTTTATGCCAACCCTTAGGTGGGAGTTTTCATTTCACCTCCTATCTTTTAGTTCTCTTGTCCTTTTCCTTTTCCTTATTTCTACATCCATCTTCAATATCTTCCCCCTTTTTTATTTGGAAGTTTTCCTTCATATTACTATTGATTTTGTCTACAAGCACATAAGAAGGTTCCTCCCTATCTCTAAAGATTTCATTGTTTCTCTCCTTCTAGACTCACATGCATAAGCGAGGCAAAGTCTAGGAGCTTATAGCATAAAAACTTGTGCTTTTATACATACTATCCCATTGATAAAAGAAATCCAAAACCTTACTTGGCTTGCACCAACTAACCCCATATTTCTTATTGATCGAATCCCAAGCCTCCATGGAGTATGGAAAATGAATAAAAATATAATTAATCGAGTTCGGTTGATGTTTACAAATATTACATCTATTTTCGATATACTTGAACTTTTCTTTGCCAAATTATCCAAAGTGAGAATTTTATCTTGTAGCATTAGCTAGAAGAGCATATTAATCTCAAGGGTAAGGCTAGGCAACTAGGCCTTAGCCCAAGGAGGTTTCTCTTTCAAGCTCCAAAGAGAATTATACCTCAATACCACTGAGTAGCAATAATTAGGATTATCCTCCCTTATTAATTCATCCCTCTTACTATTCAAGATCATTGAATTCAACATCACCATTATCAGCTTGAGATCATTCAGGATGAGAGCCAAGTCTTGCCATCACTAGTCTATTTTGTTGTCTCTAACTTTCAATCCAAATTGCCTAATACAAATATTTTAGCAATTGTCAAAAATAGGATTGCCAGCCTTCTATCTGGGATATCGCCCATAGAATTGTAGGTCATCTAGACAAATTTGCTCAACCTAGGCCGAAGGGCCCCCTACTGCAGATGTGGTTGACTGCACTATCTTAAAGCTAAAGGGAAGACTACTACTATACTATGGCGGAGGATAGATAGCCCTATTAGATTATGAAAGTTACATCTAGAAGGCACTACCCCTACCACCATGGTGTATTGAAAGGACCTTGAAACAACCATTTATCATGCGAGAAGAGGATGTTTCCACAATTTCCCACTTTCCACTTGCTCTTAGAATTAGTCAAGTCTCTTACCTTAAGAATACCATTCCAAATAATTGAACCATTCAAAATGTTGAGATTATTGAGAAAAAACCTTAGAGAAGGCCTTCTAATATACTTCACCACTAAAATGTCTCTCCATTCCCCTATATTATTTAAAATGTGCCAGATCTTCTTAGCTAGAATAGTCTTATTTAGATGTCTTAGTTTCCTAAATCCATGACCTTCATAACTCTTTGGGAGGAAAACATTAACCCAAGCCACAAGAGGGTATCTTTTTTGTTCCTCAAGACTAAACCAAAGAAAATCTCCCTGGATCTTTTTCATTTTACCATTGTATTTGGCTAGTATCCCAAAGAGACTTAGGGCATACATTGGAAGATTTTGAAGAGTGGATTTCACCAAAAGTCATTTTCTAGTTTGTCTTAGAGTGGTACCTTTCCATCCTACCAACTTCTCATTGAAATTATCGAGAATCCTATTCGAAAAATAATTTGGCAGCATAGTTCCCAATGGAAGGCTAAGATAGCTTGTTGGAAGGTTGTCAACCCCACACCCAAGATTCCCAATAATCTTCCTTTTCCTTTCAATAGGAGTATTAATAAAGAAAACTAAGATTTTTGCCCAATTAATGAGATATCTTGATCCTCTAATATACACATCTAGTAATTTCTTCATCTATTTAGGCTCCTGAACTGAATCTTCCCCTCCCATGATAGTGTCATCAAGAAACTATTGATGGGTAAAAGAAACATTTGCTAAAGAAGGCTTGATTCCTTTTAATATCCCATCCTATCTTTTTCTCTAAATCAACCTACCAGTACACTCAGCCATGATAATGAACAAGATAGGAGACAAGGATCCCCCTACCATAAACCTCAAGAAGATTTGAAGAAATCGTAAGGAGCCCCATTGATCATTATGGCAAGCAAAGAAATAAAAATAAGTTGAGAAATGATTTTACACACCTCATGATCAAAACCAAAAGCCTAGAGAATAGAACTAGGGAAAGTCCACTCCAGCTAGTCATAGGCTTTGGAGAGATCCAACTTGAATAGAAGTCTTTCTATTTTACCCGCTTCCAACAAATGAATGATTCATGAACCATCATAATAGAATTAAAGATCTGTCTTCTAGGGACAAAACCCATCCACTACTAAGATATGATCAAAGGAAAAACATTAAGGATTCTAGATGTCAACACCTTTGAAATGATCTTGTAGAATGAATTACAAAGACTAATGGGCCTAAATTGATCCATTGAATCTACCCCTAGGACTTTAGGAATGAGATCCAAAAATGTAGAGTTGAGTTCTTTAAGAAGATTCCTGGCCCCAGAAAATTCCTATAACACCTTGACAACATCTTCCATAACCGCCTCTAAATATACCTGAAAGAAGAATGCTAGAAAACCATCTGAACTTGGGGCTTTATTTACTAGAAGAGAGAAAAAAGCTTGTTTAACTCAACATTTTATTGTGGTGTGGTTGAATTAACTAGGGAATAAATGAAACAATTTCATTATGATCCATTGTATAAATAATATGGGATCCCAAGAAAGAAGGGAAGAGAAAAAAGAAACAACTTCAGTCAAAATATCATTATCTTGTGTCAAAAGAGCCTAGCCCTTCTTAATTCCTATGATCCTATGATTAGCTCTATGCTTAAGAGTGGAAAAATGGAAAAATTTGGTGTTTTAATTGCCCTCTTTAAGCCAGTTAATTTTGGATCTTTGTTTCCAAAAGTTCTCTTCTCTACTTTAATGTTATGCAAATCAGTGAGAATTGACATCCCTATATTCCTATTGTGATCATTACATGCATCCTACTAAATAATATCTTGAATACTACTAAAGTTATATGACATCTCCTCTTCTTCGTAAAAAAAAAAGACCAAAATCCATCTTGTTCTAGACTTTAATATAATGTTTAACATTACTCAGTTTCTTTGCAACCCCAAGCATATAAATCCCTTCCACCTCAATATTCCACCAAGAGTAGTTTTTTTCCAAAAGGTCCAAATGAGACATCCACATCTTTTCAAAATGAAAAATATAATTCCTTCTGGCCTCAAGAGACACAATAAAGAGTGAAATGGGGGAATGATCCAATCCGACTCTAGGGAGAAGGAAAAGGTTACAAGTGAAAGAGTTCAACCAATCCAGAGAGATGAGAGCTCTATTCAAATGAACCTCAATGCACTCAATCCCTATTCACCTATTGGACAATTTGTGAACCCCACCTGAGAGATCAACATCTAGGAGGGCCAAGCTGTTAATGAAATTTGAAAGATCCAACTTGCTATCCAAACCTAGGGCCAAACCCTCTAATTTTTCCTTATTAGTAAGGGGAGTATTGAAATTTACCAGTATAATACCTTCATTATAATTACTATTTTGAACAATAGAGAAAATCTTATTCCAATAATCGTTCCTCTCCCCCTTAGAATTAGGGGCATATACATTCAAAAGAAACCAAGAATCATTTATATTCATATGGAACACTTTACATGAAAAAGTATTACCTTTTTTATATATAGAAGTGACCTTAAAATGATTATTGTTAAAGAGAGTAAGCAAGCCTCTTGATGCACCCTCAAAATTAGTGGCCTCACCCACCATGGTGTTGTTACAGGAAATCTTACCTAGTATATCCTTATTCATTTTTGTTTCTTGGATCAACATAAAATTAGGTCTTTGATCTCTAATCATGTTCCTAACTACCTCCTATTTGTGGGCCCCATTTAGCCCCCTTATATTCTAGTATATTATGTTCATTTATTTTTAATAGAGCACTCCAATATGGTTCTTTGGCTCCCATTTTCCAAATTCCTTCTAGTCTCCTCTTGCAGGACTTGGCTTGAACTCTTTCTGCCTACTAACTTTGGTTCAACTCCCACATCTACTTTTACACAATTTCTGGTCATTACTAGTGACAAAAAGGAATGGTCCCTACTATTCTTCTTTTTGGCCTTCATCTCACTCCACTTGTTTTCATCAAGTGATTCTACTATTCTTCAAATCTTTCCATGGGAAGAAGTTCTTACCATATCTGAAATCCTCTCTTCCAAATTAGAAGAAATAGAATGATCCTTCATAGGAGATGAGAGAACCACCATGGTTCTCTAATATCCTTGAGTTTCCATCACAACCTCCACTTCATCATTCAATCTTTGCTCCTCTCTACTCTCTACTAGAGAGGAAATCCTACTATTTTCCTATAGGGGTGTTACACACTGAATCCTTTCCTCTGGAGGTGATGATTTAATAGTCTCCTTATTTAGCACTTTATCTCCCCTTGCTGACTCACTTACCACCTCATTAACATAGGCAATAACCAACTCTGAGACCATCAATTCCTTTTTTAGGACAACCAAATCTATTTTCTAAGAATTAGGCATTGTAGAAACCATTAGTTCATCCTCCTTACCAAACTTGGATCAATTATGCTTTGGTTTGTTCACTTCTTTAACAAGGATTTCCACAATCACCTCATGATGCATAGGACAATCCTTGATTTCCATCTTCTTCTCCTTTCCAAATTTGGAAGTTGTTTTTTTCCTACTCTTTTTTGCTTTAGCCTTAGGGCATTGATTAATCTTATGACCCGATTTCAAACAATGAAAGCATGCAAATAGTACACTTTCATAATCTAGCTTCTAGACATGCATTCCAAATTTAGAATGGAAGCACACAACCTCTAACATATCATTGCCATCTTGAACTCCAATATAGATACAAGCATATGTGAGTCTTCTTCTAGATGCAATTATTGGATCTATGGAAAGAAGTTCACCAAAAAATTTTGCAACTCCCATAAACACATCCTAATTCTAAAACTCCAAAGGTGGCTCTAGAAGTCTAACCCATACCAAAGCTTGCAAAAAAAATGAATCATTCAAATCTAGCTTAGAAGACCACTTCTGGAGGACCAAAGTTGAGCAACCTATAACCCAAGGTTCTTCACTCAAAATATTTGATAGGTCCTCACTACAAAAAAAATTAAAAGATAGGAAAGTTTTGGTCATTATAGTTATAATGACATGTTCCTTAATGTTCCATTTCTTCTACATAAAAGTTCTAACAATATCTATGTTCGACCTTTGCCCAATAAACTTACCCACTAGCGTAGAGGCCATAGAAGAAATGCTATTACCTACAAGCTCATCTAGAATTGCAATCACACATGAACCCTTTCTTGACCCAATGAGTATTTTAATTGGTGAAAAAGAAGACTTATTAGTTGGTTTAACTCCAAATAGAGAAGACCATTTGTACAATGTGCCCTTGGTAAACCCACATTGGAGGATGGAAAACACTTGTCTAGATCCTTGCCATGGGCACGTCGGTCCCTGTTTCCATTCTCTATCACATCTCTAATCTTTGAATTCCCCTAACAATCTCTATCCCCTCCTTGTGATTTGTGCCCCAATCCATGTTTCCAATCCTGCCCAACCAGAGGAATCCTACCCAAGATGGGTTTTCAATTTTGAAAAGCTACATTTCCCCTTCTACTTCCCCTACTGCACCCACTCACCATGATTTCATTCATTTTTTATTTTTTTTGTTGTTGTGGATAAGCCCAAGAAAATTTAATACTATATAAGATTATTTGACTAAGATGAAATCACAAAGAAGGTAACTCAACCAATGTGACATTGATAATTGAGGATGATAAAATAATCCTCTGCATGCTTTCCAATTTAGAATACATTTGCTTAATCTTTCTATCTACATTATAACATGAAAGGTCCTTAGTACAATAGGGAAAATCTTATTGATTGTTAATTTCACTATAGATATAACAAGATAGTGGGATACAGTATTTTAGATGTGAACTATGGGTTCCTACAAATCCAAGGTCCTTGTTTTATAAAGTGGGAAAGAACAACTCAACATAAAGATGAGTCACAAGGGGATAATATAAGAGATAATATGGTCATCAAATTATGTCTCAAAGAGAGATATAATCTAATGTTCCTAATGAAAACAATTAGAGCATCTAACTAGCTTTTATATATATTATGCCAAGAGTAATTGTTCTCAAGGTGGCTATTTTCATTGAATCTGAGGATTAATTTTTCTAAATTGGGATTCATTAATATACCTGCCTCGAGAATGATTACTCTTAGTGTAATGTGTGTGTGTGTGTGTGTGTGTGTGTGTGTGCATGCGTCTAAAATCTAGTAGTAGTCGCGGTGCAATAGGAAAACTATTTCTTAGATTTTCTATTTTTGATAAGGTTAGTAGCAATTTATTTTTTTCATTTTAAATATAGTTCTATAATCTTACTACACAATTTTAGTAGTATAAATGTACTATAAACTTATTCTTCAACATTTAATTTTTTATTTCTATATAATATATTTATTTGCATTACTTCAATTCAATTTTATTTTTAGGATATTGTTATCTAAAATGATATATTCAAAAGTAGAGTTACAGTTAGGGTTAGGTTTATTGTTATTGTTAGGGTTAGGGTTTTAATTAAGGTTAGATTTAGGGTTATTATTAGGGTTAGAGTTAGGGTTAGGTTTAGAATTAGAGTTAGTTAGTGTTAGGATTAGGGTTAGGGTTAGAATTTGGGTTACAAATATAGTTAGGGTTAAAATTAGAGTTAGGTTTAGGGTTAAGGTAAGGACAAGGGTAAGAATTAAGGATTAGCTTACAAATATAATTAGGGTTAGGGTTAGGATTAGAATTAGAGATAGGTTTTGAGTTAGAGCTAGATTTAGAATTAGAGTTAGAATAAGGGTTATGGTTTTAGTCAAGATTGAAGTAAGGGTTAAGGTTAGGGTTAGACTTTTGAGTAAGGGTTAAGGTGAGAGTTAGGGTTAGGGTTTTAGTCAAGATTAAACTAAGCGATAGCTTTAGGAATAGAGTCCAATTATTGTAGAGTTAGATTAATAATTCGAGTTAGATTTAAGGTTAGAGTTAGGGATATGGTTAGGGTTAGGGTTAGTGTTAGTGGTAGTGTTAGGATTAAAGTTAGGGTTAAGGTTAGGAATAGGGTTAGGGTTAGGGTTAGGGTCAAGATTAGGGTTAGGGTTAGGGTTAAAATATGACTTAGGGTTAGTGTTTGAGTTAGGTTTAGGATTATAGTTTGAGTTAGGTGTAGAAAGAGCATAAGAATTATGCTTAGGATTAGGGTTGGATTTAGAGTTTGAGTTTGAGTGAGGGTTTGAGTTAGGGTTAGAGTTAAAGTTTGGAGTGAGGGTTAAGGTTAGAGTTAGGGTTAGGGTTATGGTTACCATTACAATTAGGGTTAGATTCTAATTATGTTAGAGTTATATTTAGTGCTATAGTTAGATATAGGGGTAGGGTTACAGTTTAAGTTAGGGTTAGGGTTGGAATTAGAGAGAGGGTTATGCATAAGGTTATCATTTGGCTTATGTTTATATATAAAGTTAGGGTTATATATAGAGTTAGCATCGAGGTCAATGTTAGCATAGGGGTTTTAGTTAGGGTTAAGGTTAGAGTTAGGGTAAGGATTAGGGTTAAATTTAAATTATGTTAGAGTTAGATTTATGATTAGAGGTAGGGGTATGAACTTGGTTAAGGTTGGTGTTAGGATTAGAGTTAGGGTTAAGGTTGGGATTAGAGTTAGGGTTAGGGTTATGGTTATAGATAGGGGCAAAGGAAGGGTTAGGATTAGGATTAGGGTTATGGTCAAGGTTACAATCAAGTTACATGGGTTAGAGCATGAATTTGACTTAGGGCTAGGGTTAGGGTTATAGTTATAGTTATAGTTAGAGTTAGTGTTAGATTTAGAGTTAGAGTTTGGGTTATAATTACGATCAAGGCTAGGATTAGAGTTAAAAATAGATTTAATGTTACATGTAGGGTCTAAGTTAGGGTTAATGTTAGAGTTACGATTAAGGTAAGAGTTTTGAGTCAAGCTTAAGGTTAGATTTAGGGTTAGGGTTAATATTAAGGTAGAATTATGGTAGAGTTAGATTCATGATTAGAGCTAGGGGTAGGGTAGGGTTTGTAATACCCCAAAATTGGCTGATTGCCATGATACCAATTCTAGTCTATTTCTGACCAATCCTAAAGTCCTATTCCATTAGGCAAATGCTTATTCAGCTACTCGCTACTTGACTTAATTGTTAGATGCAGAAAACCCTAATCTGCATTCATCATGCTTATTATTTAATTCCTATAGTATGTACTCATATTAGTCACATTAAACCTATTGATTAATATTTAATTTAATTACCAAGTATTTATACTTTAATTAAATTAAATTATATCTTAAGTCTAATGTACTATGGAATTAAATTTATTTAATTTAATAAATGTGCCTATTTTAATTAATTAAATAAAATTATTTAATTAAATGGAGTACTTACTTCTAATTAATTAAACAAAGTTATTTAATTAAATGGGAAGCCATTCCTAATTAATTAAATGAAGCTATTTAATTAAATAAGAAAAATGTCTCTAATTAATTAAAGTATTATTTAATTAAAAGAGCATATATCATTTTATTAAATTAAATATCTCACCAAAATCTCTCTTCAGTTCAAAAAAGGAAATTCCCAGTTCATTGTTGATCAAAAAGGAATTAAATTAGTTAACTCCTTATTCTTCTCAAATTAAATTAGTGAACTCCTTATTCTACTCAAATTAAATTAGTTAACTCCCTTTAATTTGGGAAACTTCCTTTATGACTAAACTTCACCTTTAAACCTGACCGTTGATTGAAATCGATCTCAACTGTTGATGGATTCCAGGAAAGTCTATTTAAGAGACCCTCATCTCTTCATTTTGAGAGAGGATGAATTAGAATTTGCATTGAATTTCTATCAAAATTCATACTCACATCTGCTCACATTTGCTCACATTCTTGCATACATCTTGCATTCTTAGTTTAAATTCATTTAGCTTGATATGCATAGCTTAATCTAGTTTTGTTTCAATTGTTCCTAGATTAGAATGCATTTCTCATTCTAGATTAATCTGCATAATCATATAGATTAATTTCATTTCTTAAATCCTTCATTCTCAGAGGATCTGGTTGCTTAAGCACCTCAAATCTGAGGATATCTAACAAGCAATTCCCTTTAGATAGAAGGCAATAGGTCACCTTGCTGGCTGATTTTCGGATGAACAATCCAATTTTCATTCTAGGATGAATCCACAAATAAGGACCATGTTGAAGTGTGTGTGTTAGCATAGGCCACATATTCACGCAAACAGTGAACTGAGAATTTATGTTTTTGTACTAAAGAGAGATTTTAGTGAGATATTTAATTTAATACAAGGAGATATGCTCTCATAATTACCTTTTCTATTTAAATAAATAATTTTTTAATTAATTAGAGACACTTTTCTTATTTAACTAAATAACTTCATTTAATTAATTAGGAATGGCTACCCATTTAATTAAATAACTTTATTTAATTAATTAGAAGTAAGTACTCCATTTAATTCAATAATTTTGTTTAATTAATTAAAATAGGCACATTTATTAAATTAAATAAATTTAATTCCATAGTACATTAGCCTTAAGATATAATTTAATTTAATTAAAGTATAAATACTTAGTAATTAAATTAAATATTAATCAATAGGTTTAATATGACTAATATGAGTATATACTATAGGAACTAAATAATAAGCATGATGAATGTAGATTAGGGTTTTTTGCATCTGACAATTAAGTCAAGTAGCTGAATAAGAATTTGCCTAATGGAATAGGACTTTAGGATTGGTCAGAAATAGACAAACATTGGTATCATGGAAATGAGCCAATTTTGGGGTATTACATTTTGGCCCTCTTTGAATGAATGTGTGAGTAGCACGTTCAATTCAAAGATAATAGAAAAGCATGTTGCGAAGATGAGATTGGTTCTGAAGATGATGACACGGAGCCCAATTGATAAGCTTTTAAGGACTATCTCTAGAATGGAGTTTAACCTTTAAGGATCTAGACAAAACACCTAGATACCTGAAATTGATAGCATTTAGAAGCTTATCTCCAGAACGGAGCTTAACCTTCAAGGATCCAGATAGAACACCTAGATACCTAAGATTGAAAGCATTTAGAAGACTATCTCTAGAACAGAGCTTAACCTTCAAGAATCCAAATAGAACACCTAGATACCTAAGATTGATAAAAGATAACAAGGTCCAATCATGAGTCATAGAATCATCCCCAGAATGAGGCTTGATCCTCGGGAGTTTGGGTTTAGACTATTCCAATACATGTCTATTGAACTTTGAGAAGAGTTGTTATAAGTTTAATCAATTGATGAAAAGATAAGATAGATGACAAAGATGCTAGATAGAAAGGAACAAGATGCCCCGACTAATGAGATGCCCTAAGTGATGAGGAGATGAGATGGGAATGAGATGCCCCGAGCAATAAGTATTCAAAGATGTAATCATCCTGCGCCCTTGGGAGTGAAATCAAAAGATGACACACCAAAAATATGATTTTCAGTAGTATATCATGAGATAGAGAAGAAATCTGAGATTCAGCAGAATATAGAAGAGATCAGAATGATCAAAAGAAGATTTAGAGTTGATTTGGAATGATTGCAAAGTTGCAAAGACCAAATTTGACCAAAAGTTGACCAGATGTAGCCACAATTGAATTGAGTTGACTATTTTCAAAATGAATTTTGAAAATATGGAGAATGTAAAGTTGAAAGGATTCCAAGAATCACAAAGTATCAGATGGGCTGCACAAGCGTTCGATTTCGTCAGTACCCAAAATATTAAAATGCATTTTTGAGGCTCCTAGATGTGTTAGATTTTGAATTTGATCTCAAAAATGAATCCAAAATGGTCCAATTAGCCAGGGGTGTGATTTTTGTGCAAATCCGAGAACTTTGAAAAATTTGGGTCAACAGCTATATAAGGGCTTGAGGGGTCATTTTCAATATATTTGTGCTTTTTGTCTTCTAATGATTTGAGCTCTGAGGGAGACATGGAAATTAGTGTGAGACATCATTGATTTGAGTGCTCTAGACGTCATAACTGCCCAATAGACTACAAACCATCGATGAGTCATCGATTCCCCTTCTTTGTACTTTCATTTTTACACATTTTGAGGTCATTTATTGCACATTTTAGGTTATTTTTAGGGGGTCAAATCTTTCTTTGCAGGAGACCTATTGACTTTTGTGTGAAGATCTTCTTTTTTCACGTGAAGAAATAGGGTTCTCTATTTCTTCGCGCATGGTGGTGAGGATCTTCGAATAGAAGACATTATGTTTCATGTGAAGAAAGCGATTCTTTGCGCGAGGCGATTCGGTTCTTGCGCGAAATCCTCTTTTCTTGCGGATAGTGCTTTCTTCGCAAAAGTAGCTCTTTTTTCACATGAAGAAAGAATTTTTTTGCATGAAACTGATAGAATTTTGCATGAGATTTTGCAAAATTCCATGATATTTATGTGTAAAAGTTTGATTTTCGAACTCAAAAATTGCATTTTAATTTGTTCCAATGCATCGTTTCAACTTGATACTAATTGTTTCTCTTGTCATTTTGTTGTGTGTGCAGGAGGTATTTTGTGACATTGCATTCAGATCACACTATCTACCATATGGAGAGTTATTAAAGAGTCTTGATGACGTTGATCGAGCACACATTGCCCGATTGGGTTTGTCTTCTTTGTGCTGAATTCCAGCCGTGATGGTGAATCATAGCCTTCTCACTACCATGGTAGAGCATTTCCATTCAAAGAAAAAAACATTCCATTTACCAATGGGTGAGATGACCGTCACTCCAAAGGACATATGGAGGAATTTACGGATTCCTTTTCAGAGGGCCTGAGTTGTCTATGATACAGCACCCCGATTAGGGATAGAGGCACTATCTATTATGTTTGGGATAGAGTTACCGAGGGGTAGGGCCATCAGTTGGGATGAGTTTATGCACACATATGGACCCACGCACAGGCTAGCATCGATACTGGCTATATTTTTGAGCTATTTCCTATGTCCTAACAAAGGACATGGTTTGGAGTGCGAGTGGGGTGCCATGCTTCGTAGGATGCTAGAGGTAGCTGAGATTTTTGGGTGGAGTTAGTGCATGCTGGCTCACCTTTTCCATGAGATGCATGAGGTCATCTTCCATGAGAAGAAGACCATGTCAGTTGGAGTTTTTGTATTACAGATTTGGGCCTGGGAGCATCTTCCCATATGCAGGCCAATTTTTGAGGATGCCAAAGAGCCCATGGAGCCCTATATTTGTAGATATCAAGGGCATATTACCTAGGCCCACTTGGGTAAGATAGAGTACTAGAGGATACATCTTGATGACCTAGTGTCTGTTGTATGGTGACCCTGGTGAGAGACAAAGGACAGGGATGATGCTCCTAGAGAGTTACTGTCGATGTTCAGTTCTCAACCTCTGGTGGGCAAGATGACATCTGTGATGGAGAGATTCATGATCTCTCGAGTGTGGTGGCAGTATGGCCAACCACACGATATTTCTCCTAAGTTCTACGCCTATGCCAGGTTTCAGAAGGACATTGAGCAGGGGTGGCTAGCACGAATGGATCCAGGGTGATCCATGATAAACATTTACAACTTAGCTATAGTTCAGTGGGACTACCTACCAGAGGTAACAGATGCTGGGATGATGCCTACATATCAAGCATTTTTTATCAGCCATCCATTCCCACATTTTATAGATCTAGTGGGGATGGCAGGGCAGGTAGAGAGACAGGAACCTTAGTAGCAGTAGGCATAGCCACAGCCACAAGTTTAGCAACAACAACAATCACAAGTCTGGCACTAGGTTCAATAGATGTAGATTCCCCCATGTCAGATGGGATCAGACCCAGGTGCCAAAAGTAGTGTTACTAGACAGAGTTGATGCCGTAAGTAGAGGACGGAGGAGGAGGCCCCTCAACAGGAGGCTCCATAGCAGTAGGTGCCACCATAGCCGTAGGCACCTCTATAGCAGTAGGAACCAAAGATGGTAGATGAGGACATGCCAAATCAGCCAACAGGTGGGGTGTAGGACATGCTACAATAGTATCAAGAGCGAGTTCATTGATCCTCATGACAGTTGAGAGAGTTATAGATTGCAGTGGCAGTTCAGGATGCCCAGCTGGTGGAGCGATAGTGGGACACCAATCTTTAGAGAGAGCATGTCAAGACTGTAGAGTAGAGATTAGAGCTGGTGTAGGATGAGATCCACTTCCAGTCAGCTTGGATAGTGTATTATTATGCAGCATATATGAGTGTAGTACCTAATGAGACACTTCAAGTGCAGTGATTTTCTCAGTATGCGCAAGAGTCTAGGGGCGCACAACCTCCTATCAGGTCAGATATGCCAACATCGCCTCTGTCACCTGCTACCCCTGCTCCTCCTAGAGGTGAGGGTTCAAGATAGAATTAAACACTCTATGCCTAATCTTTGATTTTGATCCCTAGCTATGTATCGATTGGTGTGCCAACACCACATGTATCATTTTTGATCGATTACGCTCGAGTAGCACCCATTTTTGTACTGACCCATTCTTTTCATATATATATATACGAGATCTTGAGCCAAGTATTTCAATGTACATGTCATTGTCTGTTTTGTTTTAATTTGATGTACATGAGATGTATGTTGTACTTATAAAGAATGCACATGTATGAACTAACATCTCATGTAGTGTTACATTTTTTTGCTTGACAGTCACAAGTATTCCATTGAGGAGCACAAATCGATGAACCAAACACTTGTACAATCATGGAGGAATCTGATGCATGTAGAGTATGAATAGAATGACCATCAAATTGCATGCTTATGAAAATGAAGTATGAAATGCAAGACTATGTTAAATGTAACCCTAGGTCTGGTTACCAAGCCTCGATATTTAATCATTAGTAGATATAAAATAAAGCTTGTATGTTATACAATTCCCACTAACATTACAATCATGGAAATATGAATATAACATATGTTATTGGTTTATCAGGATTAAATGTAAGCATTCGAGGCACAAGAAGCCAGAATGACCAGAACATTTGTCCCTTTTAATGTAGCAAGTTAACATAAGCATCAGAGCATAAATGCTAGGATGACCTGAATGTTACTTGCATGACAGGCACACCAAACACATGGGAGATCCCTCTTATGCTAAGTACTCAGTATTCATTCTATTTGCAATGACCCTTGCATTCGTAACTTGAGACAGAAGTGTGCTAGATATACTCAAAGTGACCTGTACATTCACTTAATAGGATGAGTATCAATATGTATAATAGCATGAAGAGTTCACTCCAACAAACAAGGAGAAGAACCAATGTCATTGATGTATCTATATAAATGGAGTCAAGGTACACATGGCCATTCAATACAAGATGGAGGCTCTTATAGTGGGCACCCCTTTTATAGGAATGTATCAACTTGTTAGAACTAAATTATAGACAGAAAGCAAAGAAAAGATCATGCCACCAGTCATCACTTCTCTAGTCAAAAATGACATCATCGAGTTGTTCAAGGAGATATGATATAGAAAAACAAAGAAAACAAAGAAAATGCTCAACATATCCAAACAATTATATCATTTTTGAGTTCAATGTTTTGGGATTGATGTCAAGTATCAATGTCCAAAATATATTTGAAAGAAATCTCTTCAGTAGGGTGACAATAGTAGGCAGATGGAGTCAGAATGACTGGTGACTAAGGTCAAAGAGGAATCTTCATGAAGAAGAACCTAAGAAGGACTGAGCGATAGTAGGCATACATAGCTAGGATGACTGGTGATTGATGCAAGAGAGATCTTCCATAAAGTAATTTGGAGACAGAACCCAAGCAATGGTAAACAGACATAGCTGAAACAACTAGTGACCATTGCGAAAGAGATTCTATGAGGATAATCTCAAAAAATTGACACTTGCAATAGTAGGTAGAAGTAGTGAGGACCACTGGTGACTATTGCAAAGGAAATTGTATGAGGAGAATCTCAAAAAGAGAGTGACACTAGTGCTAGTAGGCAGACGCAATGAGGACCACTGGTGACTATCGCGAAGGAGATTCTATGGGGAGAATATCAAAAGGAGAGTGACACTAGAAATAGTAGGCAGATGTAGTGAGGACCACTGGTGACTATCACAAAGGAGATTCTATGAGGAGAATCTCAAAAAGAGTAACACTAGTGACAGTAGGCAGATGAAATGAGGACCACTGGGGACCATCGCAAAGGAGATTCTATGAGAAAAATCTCAAAAATAGTGACACTAGCAATAGTAGGCAGACACAGTGAGGACCATTGGTGACTATTGTGAAGGATCTTCTATGAGGAGAATCTCAAAAATAGTGACACTAGTGATAGTAGGTAGACACAGTGAGAACCACTGGTGACTGTTGTGAAGGAGATTGTATGAGAAGAATTTAGAAAATAGTGACAGTAGGCAGACATAGTGAGAACCACTAGTGACTATCACGAAGGAGATTCTATGAGGAGAATCTCAAAACTAGTGACACTAGCGATAGTAGGAAGATGCAGTGAGGACCACTAGTGACTGCCGTGAAGGAGATTCTATGAGGAGAATCTCAAAAATAGTGATACTAAAGGGGGAATGCCCCCAAGCTATGACAAGACTCAATCCATGGATACATGATCAGAATGTAGGAAAGCAAAAGTGTGAAAATGACTATATAGAATAGCCAGAAGATACACTGCAAGATGGAGCATTAGGAACAAGAGGTACCTATTTACTTGGTTTACACCTTCTTGGCTATATTCTCTTTTTGCTACAATGATGCCTGTTTCCAGGTTTTCATCAATGGCACTATTTTTTTTTTTTCAAATTTTTTTGTATTTTTCTCTTTTTTTAATTTTTTTTGGTGTTTTTAAGGTACCTATTGCTAGGTTTTGACCAGGGTAACAATTTTTTTCAGGACTTTTTCTTATTTTTAGATTTTTTTTAGGACTTTTAGATATGTACAAAGATCTTGCTAAGATTAAATCAACTGTAAAACCGCTTCAGGTGGAGAGTGGTGACAGGCTCTTTAAACATTTCTCCTTCAGTTGTAGAAAGGTGATAGGTGTCAGATCCATATATGACAGTAATGATGCAAGGACCCAACTAGTTTGGTTCGAACTTTCCCTTTTGCACTTGCTGTTGTTGATTTTTAGGGTTTACTCTCAAGATGAGGTCACCCAGCTAGAAGTCACATGGCCTAATCCTTTAATTGTAGCTTCGTGCCATTCTTTGTTGATATGCACGTAGATGATCACATGCCACTTGTCGTCATTCATCTAGTAACACAAGTTGTTGAAGCTAAGCTATCATGTAGTCATCATCAGTGATAAGGCCTTTCATAGATATTCTCAAGGTAGAAATCTTGACCTTTATTGGAAGAACAACATCTGCCCCATACACCAACGCAAAAAGGAGTCATGCTTGTTGGAGTTCTAATGCTTGTCCTATATGCCGGCAAAGCTGGGTTGATCTAGAGATGCCAGTCTCTCCCTAACTTACTGACTGTGTGATGAAAAATTTTGAGGATCACCTTATTGGATGCCTCAGCTTGGCCATTACCCTGGGGGTAATAAATGGAAGACCAATGTTGTGTGATTTTAAATTTCTTGCATACCTCCTTGAGGTCTTTATTCTTGAACTATCCTCCATTATCAGTAATGATTGAGGACAGTACACCATATCTATAGATGATATAGTTTGTGATAAAAAGTGCTACACTTTTTCCATCAACAACTATGAGAGGGACTCCCTCTACCCATTTCGTGAAATAATCTGTAGCCATGATGATGAATTTATGTCCATTAGAAGAGGTTGTGTGAATCTACCCCACCAATTCGAAGGCCCATTTTTGAAATGGCCATGTTGTAGTAGAGGGAATCAGCTCTGTGGCTGGAGCATGAATGAGATTCATGTGTAGTTGACACTATTTGTAAGACCTAGCATACTTGATAGCTTCTTGCTCCATTTTAGGCTAGTAGTAACCAACACAAAGGAGTTTGCGAGCTAGTGTCAGGCCATTGTAATGACATTCACAAATGCCTTCATGAACATCAATTAGTGCAAGTTTGGACTCATCAGGTTCTAAACACCTAAGGAGTGTTCCATCGAGACCTCTCCTATACAAACTGTTAGCAATAATGACATAATGTGAAGCATTACAGATTAGGTAACATTTTTCATTCTGGGTCAGACATTCCAGAATGGTTTGATTACAAAGGTAGGAATAGATGTGATGGTAGCAGGATGATTCTTGTCCTATAATAGAATAGATCATCTTGGAATTAGGTGTGTCATAGGCTTGGTAGTGTAACACTTCCACCAAGAACTCGTGTCAGAGATCATTTTTTGGCATTTGTAGCAGGGAGGCCAGAGTGGCCATGGCATCAGCTGCTTTATTATCTTCTCATGGAACTTGCTGGAAGGTGATGTTGCAAAATACTTCATCAAGTCATCAACCATGCACTTGTAAGGAATTAGTTTCTCATCCTTTGTTTGATACACATCATTTACCTAGTTGATAACAAGCTGAGAGTCACTAAAGATGTCCAACTAATCTACTCTCCATTCAGTTACAATTTTCATACCATTGATCAAAGCTTCATATTCAGCAATGTTATTTGTACAAGGAAACAAAATCTTGTATGCTTTAGGCAATGAGTATCTCTATGGTGTAATGAAGAGTAATCTAACACCTGATCCCTGTTGTGTGAAGAACCCATCGAAGAACATAACCCATGTATGGCGAGTGAGTGTTAGAATTGACTCATCTGGGAAATCAATGTTTATTGGTACAAGACTCTATATGGGTGCCTCGGCCATCTGGTCTATAATTGCTTGTCCTTTTATAGCCTTGCATTCAACATATTGGATGTCAAACTCACTAAGTATCATGACCCATTTAGCCAATCTTCCTGTGAGAGCTGCCTTACTGAGCAAGTACTTAAGTGGATCTATTTTAGCCACAAGCCGTGTAGTGTGGGCAAGCATGTAGTGTCTCAACTTTTGGGAAGCAAAGACAACTACCAAGCAAGCTTTCTCAATAATGTTGCAGTTCTTGTCATAAGATACCAATGTTCGGCTCAAGTAGTAAATAGCTCTTTCTTTTTTGTCTTTATTTTCTTGAGCCAACAAGATTCCCAAAGATGTTTCAGTGGCTGAAATGTATAAAAGCAAAGGCTTTCCATGCATAGGAGGCATTAGGATTGGTGGACTGATAAGATATTGTTTGATCTATGTTAAGATTTGCTCACAATCTTGGCTCCAATTGAATTTTACACCCTTATGTAAGGTCTTTGTGAAGGGTTTTGATCTATCCACAAATTGTGAAATAAACTTGCAAATATATTGAAGCCTTCCCTATAGTCCTCTCATCTGACTGATGTTTCAAGGTGGTGGCATGTCCATTATTGCTTGTAATTTTTCTAGATCTACTTCAGTTCCCTTTGCAAAAACAATATATCCCAACAATTTCCTTGATGTGACACCAAATGTCCATTTCTTAGGATTGAGCCGAAGATTGAATTTTTTCATATGGTCTAGGATGGGACCAAAATCTTGTAGATGAGTATTGCGTTTAGCACTTTTGACCAAGGTATCATCAATGTAGTCCTCCATGGTACTATGCATCATATAATGGAAAATTATAGTAATAGCCTGCTGCTATGTAGCACCGGCATTCTTCAAACCAAATGGAATCACATTCAAACAAAAGGTTCCACATGCACATGTGAAAGCTATTTTCTCCTGATCTTCTAGAGCAATTTTTATATGATTGTATCTAGAGAAACCATTCATAAGTGAGTACATCTCATAGCTAATCATCATGTCCATGATCATATCAATATTAGGGAGCAGACAGTCATCTTTAGGACATGACAAGTTAAGATCATAAAAGTCTATACAAACCCTACTAGATTTATCATGCTTAGAAACAGGAACAATATTGGATATCCATTTAGCATAATCAATTGCATGGATGAAACCAGCTTTTAGAAGTTTCTCCAATTCAGCTTTGACAAGCAATGTAATGTGAGGGTGCATTTTTTGAAGCTTCTATTTAACTGGTTTGATGCCTGGTGCTATGGACAAGTGATGCATGATAAGATCATGATCCAATCCTGGCATGTCAAAATATTTCTAGGCAAAATTTATTTTCTTTTCCCTAAAAAAGGCAATGAATTGTTCCTTCTCTTCAGGTGACAGTGACAGTGCCAGATGTATCACATGGGGATGTTCTTTTGTGCCCATGTTAATTGGCTATGTTAGCTCTATTAACACTAATGATCTCTCTTAAAAGCGACTGGGAATGACATCAAATATCTCATTCGCAAGTGCCTCAAAGAGGTTTTCACCCTTGGATACATCTTTTGTTTTTACTTTTTTGGGATCTGATACTGCCACAATGTGGTTTCCACCATCAAACCTCTTGCATTTTTTCTTTTTAATTTTGTGACTTGTAAGGAAACTCAGGTGCAGAAATAGCTTCCTACACTAATCTCATAAGGAAAGTATGGTACAAATCCTTTTAAAATCTTCTACACTTACAGATTCAATATCATGTAAACAACAATATAGCAGCCAACCATGCATACAGAAAATAGATAAAGAAGGAAACACATAACACAAAGATTTTTCGATGGGGAAAAACCTTTCGGTAAAACAACACCACCCCTCTAGAACCTGCACAATGTATTATCTTCAACACAAGACTACAATACACTTGAAATGCAAGTTCAAAATCAATGATAGGAGACTCCAGTAGCACCTCAGTACTTGCAAACTTTCATCTATCACACTATTGCATTACAACATGCAATACTCATTTTATGAACATCTTAAGACCTAACAAAATGCCCACAAAGGAGTTGGGCATTTTTCATGGCTCAACCACCAAGACACATGCACAATGTCACATGTACATCCCATACTAAGAAAAGGGCGTCCATCCCTTGAATAGGCAATGACAGCTTGTCATAGAATCTGCCAAAAATAGCGGTCACAAGAGAAATGTAAGGGAATCCATCATACCAACCTATTTTTGGCATATTCTCTTACACACACCAACCACTCATTCTTGGGTGGCCAAATAGGCCTCATGTCATAAGATGCTCTTACACCTATCATAGCTCATTCCTTAAATAGCTCTTATGCATCATAGGAATCTGTCATAACTATTTCAGCCATGATCTCCTTCACACACTTCAAGATGTAGACACATGTAAGTGATCAACATGCCAACTAGACATGTACACTCACATTTACATATTATTTGCAAAAATACATTTCACAAAACAAATAATAATAAGAATAGGAATTATACAAGGTTGAGACACCTTATTCCTAACATTCTCCCACTTGTTGAATACCTTGTAAGAGCAACAGGAACATAACAGGAACTAACCACTATAGGCCAAAAGGCCCATAGACTCTGAACACCATCTGAACTTCTCAGTGCCCACTAGTTTCATTAATGCATCTGCAACATTCTTCATAGTATCTACCTTGTCCAAATTTACCTTTCCATCTTCCACAATATCTCTCAGAAAGTGAAACTGTACATCAATGTGCTTCGTTCTGGCATGGAAAGTTGGATTCTTCGCAAGGCAAATAGCACTCTGACTGTCACACCAAATAGTAATCTATTCTGCATCGACACCAACATCTAAGCACAATCTCTTAAGCCAAATGGCTTCCTTAAAAGCATGAGTAGCAACCATGTACTCAGCTTCTATAGTGGACAAAGCAACCACAGGTTGTCGCTTACTCATCCAACTGATGGCACCACCAAACATAGTGAACACATAGCCACTTGTGGATCTCCTACAATCAATATCACCTGCCCAATCTGAATCCACAAAGCCATGAATACAAATTGAATGTGGAGATCCAAAAGAGTTACCATGATAACATATGGAGTAATCTGATATACCCCTCAAATATCTAAATACTCACTTAATTGTATCCCAATGTATTCGTCCAGGATTAGCCATAAATTGACTCAGGACTCCCACTGCTTGGGCAATGTCTAGTCTAGTACAGACCATAGCATACATAAGACTACTAACTGCACTAGAATAAGGTACCTTAATCATGTCCTCCACCTCACTACGAGATTTTGGACAATCATCTATAGATAGCTTTGTTCCCATAGAAATAGGAACACATAGTGGTCTACAATCTACCATGCTAAACCTGTCCAACACAGACTTCACATACTTACTCTGACTTAACCAAAGTTTTCTATTAGACCTGTCTCTACTGATTTCCATACCCAAGATGTACCTCACTGCCCCAAGATCTTTCATCTCAAACTGTGCTGACAACTGAGATTTAAAATCAGAAATCATACCCTTACCCTTCCCAAATAGCAACATATCATCAACATATAATGCAACAATAAGAAGGCGATCATTTTCAACTCTGAAATAAACACAATGATCTAATTTTGATATTACAAATCCAATTGATAACACAAAGGCATCAAATTTAAGGTACCACATCCTAGGAGATTGCTTCAAACCATATAGAGATTTCTTCAATCTGCAAAGAAAGGATTCTTTACCTTTAACAATGTAGTGCTGAGGTTGTGACATATAAATCTCTTCCTCCAAATCACCATGAAGGAAAGTTATCTGCACATCCATCTGTTCTATCTCTAAATCATATGATGCAACAAGAGATAACAAAAATCTAATGGATGTCAACTTTGCAATAGGAGAGAATATTTCACCATAATCTATTCCCTCTACCTGTGAATACCCCTTTGCAACCAATCTAGCTTTGTACCTTTCAACACTGCCATCTGCATAAAATTTCTTCTTGAACACCCATTTATAGCCAACAGGTTTTCTCCCTTTAGGAAAAGGTACAAGGTTCGATGTTTTGTTTTTCTCTAATGAATCCATCTCATCATCCACAACCTCAATCCAGGAGCTTGCATCTTCCATGCCCAAAGTCTCTTTCACAGATCTAGGCTCATTAGTGTTAGTAATCAAAGCAAAAGCACAACTAAATCTAACATAGAATAACCAAACCTTTCTAGTTGCTTTCTTTCTCTCGTGGATCTCCTCAAGGGCTGAGGTTGAGGTTTTTCTTCCTCTTCTTCTGAACTGTTAGAGCTGCTAGAGCTCTCCTCATCATTAGACCCAACATGGTCTCTTTGTTCAGTCTTCTCAGGGGTAGGAGGAAACTGAACAACATCTTTTTCCTTTTCTTTTTCATCTGGTTGTATCACAATAGGAGAAGATGTTATCTCTCTAAAAATAACATTTCTGCTATACAACACCTTACTAGTCATAGGATTCCAAAGCTTGTATCCTTTCACACCAGTACTATACCCGATGAAAATACATTTAACAGCTTTGTTTTCCAACTTAGATCTTTTTTCCTTTGCAACATATGCATAAGCTTCACAACCAAAAACACAATGATGTCTAATTGAAGGCTTCTTACTAGACCACACCTCCATGGGTGTCTTACTAACAAGGGCTGATGTAGGAGATCTGTTAACTAGATACCAAGCAGTGGCCACAGCTTTGGCCCAAAACCTTTGTTCTAAACCAGCTCCACTAAGCATACTCCTAGCCTTCTCCATCAGTGTCCTGTTCATTCTCTCTGCAACTCCATTTTTCTCTGGGGTATAAGGAGTTGTCTTATGCCTCTCGATACCTTGTTTTTTATAGAACTTTTCAAACTCTGCTGAGCAAAACTCACCACCATTGTCAGTTCTCACACACTTAATCTTCTTACTAGTCTGATTCTCTACAAGGACTTTAAATTTCTTGAATCGACTAAAGACTTGTGTATTACTTTTAAGGAAATAAATCCATGTCCTTCTACTATAATCATTTATGAAAGATACAAAAAATATAGACTTGGAGATCAAAGGAACTTTTAGAGGACCAAATACAACAAAATGAATAAGATCCAAAACATCAAAAGATTTGTGAGAACTAGAGTAAAACTGAACACAATTTTGTTTACCATATACATAGTGTTCACAGAAGTCAAACTCAAGATTGCAATCATTTAACCCCTCAATGAGATTTTTGTTTTTCAGGGTTCTGAGACCCTTCTCACCAATGTGGCCAAGTCTCATATGCTACAACATTGTCTTTTCTATAGGAAGCTTTCCTTCCAAAGTGTTTGCATTTCCATCAGAACCAATAACCACAGAATTCTTCACTGCTCATTCAGATGGTGAGGATGAAGAACTGTTACATAGAGGAATACATGCATCTAGCTAAAACAAAGTACCTCTCCTAGTACCCTTAGCAAGCACCATCGATCCTCTAATCAACTTACATCCTTCTTTCAAAAAAACAACTTGCACACCTACATCATTCAACATACTTACACATAATAGGTTTCGTGCTAGACCTAGAATGTGCATAACTCCATTGATTCTCTTTACTCATCCATCAAGAAATTTGATAGTGACCCTTCCGCGTCCAACTATCTTCACGTGAGAATCATCACCCAAGTACACCTTTCCACCATCGAACTCTTCATATCTTGAGAACCAGTTTTGATGAGAGGTCATGTGAAAACATGCACTCAAGTCAACCAACCACACATCATCAGATGCATGGGCTGCCAAAGCTACGATGAATGCATCACCATCTTCTTGAGATTTTTTAGAACTAGAATCTGAGGTTTTCTTCTTCTTCTTAGGCTCTTTACAATCTTTACAGAAGTGCCCAATCTTTTCATAGTTCCAACATTTTGCCTTGGACTTATTGGAAGTCTTTGACTTCCAACGAGATTTGGATCTACCCTTATTGTCAGACTTATTGTCATTTTTCTTTCCTCTTTCTGTGGATCTCCCACGAATAGCAAGGGCTTCTTTTTTCGAAATGGAAGCCTTTCTCCGCATCTCCTTTGATAGCAGCAAAGACACCACATCATCCATTTTGAACATGACTAATGTGCTTTCAAGAGCCATCACAAGATGGTCCCATGAATCTAGTAAAGAACACAAAAGTGTGTAGCAACGATCCTCCTGCTCTAACTTGACACCAGCTGATGTCAATTGTGCAACTAGTAGATTAAATGCATTTAAATGATCCATTAAGGATCCACCTTCCTCCATTCATAAAGAATACAACTTGTTCCTCACGAACAACTTTTTCACCAAATATTTGGCCTGATACATGGCCCCAAGTCTTTCCCACAAACTATATGCAGTTTTCTCATCTAGAACATTCAAAAGGACTGCATCGGTTAAATAGAGTCTTATGAGACCCTTAGCTTTATGATCTTTGATATGCCAATTTGCTTGAGTTATAGTTTCTAGTCTTGTAGCGCTTGTAGTCACTTCCCATAGGTCACAATCTTCCAACATGTCTTCCATCTTGGGTTTCCACAACTCAAAATTAGTGCCATTAAATTTCTCCACCTCCATTCTTCCATACGATGAACTTGCCATCTCAATCCACAAATAAGATTTAGGATACTCTACACAAGACTCCCACTCAACTTGAGATTAGCTCAAAAAACCCTACCCAACAACTAGCATCAAAAGTTGATCAAGCTCTGATACCACTTGTAAGGAAACTCAGGTGCGGAAACAACTTCCTACACTAATCTCATAAGGAAAGTATGGTGCAAATCCTTTTAAAATCTTCTACACTTATAGATTCAATATCATGTAAACAACAATATAGCAACCAACCATGCATACAGAAATAGACAGAGAAGGAAACACATAACACAAAGATTTGCTAGTGCAGAAAAACCTTTCGGTAAAACAACCCCACCCCTCCAGAACCTGCACAATGTATTATCTTCAACACAAGATTACAATACACTTGCAATGCAAGTTCCACATCAATGATATAAGACTCTAGCAACACCTTAGTACCTACAAACTTTCATCTATCACACTATTGCATTACAACATGCAATACTCATTTTATGAACATTTTAAGACCTAACAAAATGCTGACAAAGGAGTTGGGCATTTTTCATGGCTCAACCACCAAGAAAAATGCACAATGCCACATGTACATCCCATACCAAGAAAAGGGCATCCATCCCTTGAATAGGCAATGATAGCTTGTCATAGAATCTACCAAAAATAGTGATCATAAGAGAAGTGTAAGGGAATCCCTCATACAAACCTATTTTTGGCATATTCTCTTACACACACCAACCACTCATTCTTGGGTGCCCAAATAGGCCTCATGTCATAAGATTCTCTTACACTTGTCAAAGCTCATTCCTTAAATAGCTCTTATGCCTCATAGGAATCCGTCATAAACATTTCAGGCATGATCTCCTTCACACACTTCAAGATGCCGACACATGTAAGTGATCAATATGCCAACTAGTCATGTACACTCACATTTAAATATTATTTGCAAAAATACATTTTACAAAACAAATAATAATAAGAATAGGAATTATACAAGGTTGAGACACCTTATTCCTAACATGACTGAGATATTTGATGTTAGCCTTAGTCATGGTGACACTTTGCTCATTGGTGGAAGATGTTATAGGTTCAATAGCATTTAGGTAATAGGCAAGAGCATAGTCATTTTGGAATGTGGGGACTTCGTTAGATGCATTGGGGTTCCAGTCTATAAGCTCAAGATGTGTGAGTGAGAGAGTAGTGGCTGGTTCAATTGCATTCACAGTATAGTCGTTAAGTGCATGGACCAGCAATTTGAGACCTACGGTGACCTCATCCACAAGTGTATTCAAACACCTCAGAATACTAAAGTCAAGAATTGATGACTCTAGGACACTAGTTGGATCAGACCCCTATGACCTAACCCTAGATGTTTCACCCACTTCGATTCAATTTTCATAGACATGCACTTGGTCAATGTCTTTATCAGTAGTAGCTTCTAAAAGATTATCAAACTCATATTCATGAGAATCGGTGCTACATGGTGAGAGACTATAGAACTCCCCAATAGTGATAGAGACATACTCTCCTTCAGCCTCTGGATTCTTGCACAAATACTCAATACGGCATGACTGACTAGATTCTCTCTTTTCTAAATGACATTTGAGTTGCTCAGTATTATCTTTAGAAGAATCACTAGTATCATCCATAGTGCTAACACATGGCACAAAGTCATCTGACTTAGCAAAGAATTTAGTGAGATCACAAGGAATAGGATGAGGGTAGGAATCCTCATCATTTCACTCTTCCTCTTGAGTATCTGACTCAACTTGTGACTCATTTTTAGATGAACTTTCAGGTTTGGGGATGAATTGATTTGATTCCAAATGGAAAGGGACCTTCTTAAACCCTAGGCTAGTTGTATCACTATTGCTTTGAGCTTTTGCTTTGATAGGATCAATTAGACCATTTTTATTGCACCCAATAGGGCCAATTCCCTTGTAAGAAAACCACTTCATAAGCTTAAGACCAAGTCCATATTTCTTAGGAGTGATTTCTCGAGCTTGTTCTGTTAGGTCCACTAAAGCCTCTTCTTTGTAAAGCCATGCAAAAATGGCTCTATTTTCACTTTCATCTTCTAAGGTAACTATAGCCTTGACAAAAGAGCCATTAAACTTGGTCTGAGGTGTCAGCACGAATGACTTCTTTTCTTTTGAGGGCCTCCCATAATGTCGAGGGGACTCTGGAAGAGATGTTAATGACAACACTGGTTCCATCTGGTACTCTCCTATACTAGTTTCTTTTAGTTTAAATGACTGCTCAATTTTTTTTAGCTTATTGTCATGACAATCAGTGGACTCACAGTTAGTAGGGATGAAAGTTTCAGCAGCTTTGAGCATATTTTAGGTGTAGCTAGTAGTGGTAGGAATAGCAACTTCAGAACCATGAAATGGAAATTTAATGCATTGGTGGTATGTGGATGGCACAATGCGCATCTCATGTATCCATGGCCATCCCAACCATATGTTGTAGGCTAAGGGAATGTCAAGCACCTGACAAGTGACATCTCTTTCAACAAGATCAACACAAATTGGTAAAATCACAAGACCTAGTGACTTTTGTTCCACTTCATCGTATGCTTTAATAGTGATCTTTCATCAAGGATCAACAGAGTCCTTAGAATAATCCAATTGTCTAAGTAGAGCAGCAGAGATAATATTTAGGCTAGTGCCATTGTCAATGAGTACCCAATGAACACGTGTCTGGTGGATCATAACTTCAATGTGTAGAGGCTGATTGTGTGGGTGATTCAACGAGTTGTCATCCTCCTCGAAGAAGGTCATAAGATAAGGTGAGGTCAAGTGACCTACCATGGATTGAAATTGCTCAAGATCAAGATCTTGAGGAACATTTGCCTCTGTGAGGGCTTTGTCCAAAATTTGCCTGTGAGAAAGCAAGATTTTAAGTAGCTCAAAGATGGAAATCTAAGCATTAGTTCATTTCAACTGATCAAGAACACTATAACTGTTTCTAGTCAAGTTTTTTGTGTGTTTTGCACCTTTACTGGATGGACCAGCAAAGGCTTTATCTTTGTGTTGTTCAAGATTTGAAGTAGGAGATGCAGGGCCTTTGAGCACCAACTTCACATGAGAGAAACTAATAGCTTTAGCACAGTGTTGCAAATACACATTATCCATCTTATTAGAAGTATGGCCTCTCAAGACAAATGGTGTCTTGGGTTTGTCGTTATCTTGCTTGCCCTTTATGGTAATAACATCGCAATATTCAAAATCTATAGGTTCAACCATGTAAATGGCATTGTCATCATTGGAATATGTATAGTTGACCTTATTGTAAGGTTCTAGTTTCGAAATATCTCCTTTTTTATAAGCTAGGAAAGACTCTTTGAACGCCTTGTGGTCCAAGTTTTTGTTATGTCCATCTACCACAAGATCACTAGTATCAATCATGTCCTAGACTTTATGACACACGTTTATATAGTTGTTGGTTTTGTGTCCCTTGTTTTGGTGATAGTCACAAAATGAGGTCTCATTCCACCATGGTGGACGTGGTTGTGGATCATAGAGATGAGGGTTATCCATTGGTGCGATAAGCTTGTGTTGTAGCAATGTTTTGTAAACCACATCCAAAGGTTCTCCCAAAGGCGTATACTCTCACTTGGATCATGTTGTCCATGAGTTTCTCATTTTTTTCCCAGACATCTTATTGTCAGGGGGAGGCTTCTCAGCATTTTTGGCCTCTTTGAGGTAGTCTGTGAGATTAAATGCCATTTTAGTAGGTTTGGGTGTGACATTGTCAACAACCCCATCATGTAAAATTTCTTGGTTCTTTTTGAAATGTTTGGTTTTATCCCTATTAGAAGTGGAACCTTGTTTTGTGTCTCTCTGAAGAGTGAGCTCACCTTTCTTGACCATAAATTCTTTGATACAGATAGCCTATGTAATCATGTCTTCAAAGGTACATGGACCTTGAAGTTGGACTCTATATCCAAAATCAGGTAGGAGGTTATTAGTGAAAATGTCAAGCTTCTCTATTTCTAGAATTTTGTGAGAATACCTAGTGTATAGTTGTCTCCACCTTTGGAGGAAAGTGAGCAAAGGTTCACCAACCTTCTATTTAAGGTTGCATAAATCTTGAATATTGACAGGGTGTTTTATGTTATGAGAATATTGCTGAACGAATGAATTAGCAATTTTGTCAAACATCTTAATACCAGGAGGTAAATGTGACAACCACTCCAAAGCCTGACCACCTAGGCTTCTAGGGAATAAATGCATGAGGTACATTTGATTGTGTATAAACTCCATAGACAAAGCACCAAATTCCCACAAGTGATCTTGGGGATCAATAGTACCAAAGTACTTGTCATATTTGGGTAGTTCTATGCCTCATGGGAAAGGTGGCATGTTTATACTTTTGTCAAATGGAAATGAACAAAGAGCATCCAATGTGTATGTCTTTGTAGGTTTCTCTTTCTCATGAATTATCTAAGCCAATTGGTCTTCCATAATTTTCAATTATTTTTGGAGTTTGTAAGTCTTAGTTTCTTCTTCAGTTTTGACAATGGTCTCTACATTGAAATGAGAAGGTAACTTTTCTCCCTCTTGGGCAAGTTTGAGAAACTATTTTTCTTTCTCTACATTGATTCGAATTCCCATGACCTTCTAAAAGTTTTTGTCTCTTCAAAATTTTGCTATGTGTTCAAGGAGGATTTCCACCTCTTCCTATTCCTCATCAGTTTCATATTCTTTCTCTTTCTCTTTGTCATCCCTAGGTGGTTCTTGATTCGACTATGACTACCATGTTCAAGTTCATGATTAGTCATTATAGGAATGTGTTCATTTTCCATTTATTGTGTTTCAAAAGGGTCTCTGGAGAAAGGATCATACATCATGTTTGGGAAAGTAGGACCTCTACCTATCTCAGTATCCTCTTGGTAAAAAGGATTCCTAATTTGTTGCAAATTGGAAAATGTTTGTTGAACTCCAGATGACCTGGCAGGTGAAGGATATCGTGAAGATGCCTCACTAGCCAAACTGGATACCAATTGCGTAACAAAAGGTAAGTGCCCTTTGCCATGATTATGACCCCTAGAACGACCATGTCTAAGGTTATCAGGATAAAACACGTTGCCGCTTCTGGTTGTGACAGTCATAGACAAGGACAAGAAGCTAGAACTTGGACAAGGATTACACTAAGACTGATTCTCAAAAAGGATAAGATAATAGTAAGAATGTTGTTCACTAAGGCACAAATGGTCTGATTTAAAGGCTAGAACAGCCAGAGATTATGACCAATGTGACACAAAGTTTGACAAGCATTAAGACAAAGACCAAAAAAAATACTTATGAGACAAGACTAGTCAAGGTGTAAGGCACATCTTCAGCTAAGCAAAGTGGCACTATTTTAGGACTATTTGCAAATAGAGAGCAATAAACAAACATATAAAAGGATAGTTTTTAGGCCACAGATAGCTAAAATAGACCCAAATCGGTAATGCTGACACAAGATCTCACACGAAAAACCTTTACGAGTCGTGCGAAGCAGCTTTACAGAATGCGCGAAGAAGTTTTCTGTCTCATGTGAAGGTCAGTGATAGGAGTTTAATTGTGCATGAAGAAGTTCATAGGGTCGTGCAAAGACTCATAATCGCAATTTAATTTGTGCGAGAGGGTAAAAGCACAAACTTTTGTCACCTTTTATAAAGGAGAAGTGATATCAGAATTTAAAGTCTTCAACTTTAATGACATAAAAGTGGAATTTGTGCTTAGAATTTGAAGATGATGTAAACTAATGAAATGTGTGAAATTAGATGAAGTTTATGTAGGTAATTTTTTTGAAAAAAATTGAGTGAAAATTTTATCTATTTTTTAATTTTTAAAGTCTATTTTTTATTTTTTTTTAAATGCTGAAAATATAGAGTTTTTTTCCCGTCAAACAAATATAAGAAAATGCTCATATTTTGGTCTGATTTTGGAATATGTTAGAGTCAACATGTATACCTAGTGCACCAAAAAAGATAAATTGAAATTCAGCTAATATTTTTTAAGTTATAACTGGTCAAAGTCAAAGTTATCAGAAATTGATAATTTTTTTCACCCGTCAAACTTTTTCCATCAAATCTACATATATTTTTTTTTAAATTACATATTCTTCAAGAAGACTCTCTCCTCTAGTGCAGCATTAAAAAATAATAATTTTTGAACATGATTTACTATTTTTTTCTTATTTTTGAATAGACATCTTCTTGAATCTTAAAATACCTACTTGTACTATTTTCAAATTATAACATATTATCCATAATCAAATTTTTTTTTTATATATATAATCATAATCTTGACTCCAAGACCTACAAAAATATATTTTAAGTTTTAAAAAAAACTTCAATTTAGTAAGTCAAATTGGCCTTACAAGTGAGAAGTTTGCAGAAGTTCTTATTTTTGCTTGTGTGGCTACCACCTAGGATGCCACATAGGTAGTTTCGGCTGAAAGGGTTTCAGCCGTAATCCCCTAGCGCATAAAATTATCGTCAATCACTTTTTGGCTATTTTTATGATATTTTGAGTCATTTGAAACATGGGGATCACGGCCGGAACCGTTTTGGCCAGAAGTGTTTCGGTCGTAACTGTGCATGCCACGTCAATGAAGAAACTTGCCATGTATGTACGGCAAAAAAAAAATTGGCCATAACTATTACGGCCAAAACTATTTTGGCCATAACCCCTCCAAATATCACAAATGGTGACACAGGTTTGTGCTTTCACCCGATCGAAAAAAAAGATTTTGCACGAGGACTAGATGATTTTGCATGAGACCAAAATGATTTCCTGCGAGAAGGCAAACCAGTTTTACAATAGCAACTGATTTTGACAAATTTTGATCGTTTCAATAACCAGGTATATAAACAAGCATGTAGAACAACAAGTAGGTCATTTCAAGCACGTCTGAAAATAATGAGCAATGGCAAAAGCAACCTTGTGCATGAACAATCAAGCGACTTAGTTTGTGCTAATCCCTAGGAGAGCTATTTGTGTATGTTTTCAAAGAGTTTTGCAATCATTGCACACATTCCTACAAAATGAAAAGTTTGGCCTCTCTAAGGTTTTTAGTAATTTTTTGACTCTGCAACTTTTATGAATCATAGGGGTGACCTCCAATCTTGGTGCACTGAGGTTTTAACACAGTCTGAGAACTTAATCTTCAAGAGCTGCTGGGGAGATCTGACAACCCACAATGAACCACACCCATGGAGATTTCTTCCACAAGGACATTTATATAGCATTTGTCACTACCATGTCAAAAATGGCTATTACCACTCGAGGTTCTGTCAATGCAGTTTTCCATGTAGAGGGATTGTCTGGTATGGTTAACCCTCTCTAAAAGTGACTGACTCACAATAGTTTACCACAAGGGGACTTAGCTTCCAGATTCAAGGTTTTGACACCTTTTCACTTTTATCCCAATCAAAGCAGACAGATTAATCCAACATGCTAGACTAAGAGTATATCTTAAAGATCTATGATATCAACTCCCAGTGATCTATCAACCTCTCTAGAGAAAGGATGCCTTAATCAACAAGTTGAAGATTCATCTATCTACGAGATGCTCAAAGTATCCTCCCCACCTACAAGGAATCTGTCTTAGAGAGGAGTTTCACTAGGAACCCACTCCCTCAAGATCCATGAATAGTGTTCGTGGGGGCCTAATTACTGTGTGTGTATAGATGTTAATTCCTGAAAGCAAATCTATCGAAAAGAAATAAAAAAGCACAAGGTGGTACACTTAATGCTTTAACTATTGTGAGGTGAGTCCAAAGATGTGGAACATTTAACCCCTCACACAAGCCAAAACGAGTCCACAACTCAGAAACTAGTGAATTCTAGAAAGCACAAAAGGGTTGCCCTATGTAGCATTTAACGCTTCTTTCTTGTAGACCCCTCCCCTTTAACATGGTGCTGATCTTGCAACCATAGGCTGAAATGAGGGGCCGATGGATTAGCGAGTCCAATAAGCCAAGATAGCTAACTAGATCTATCACTAGTAACTAAGCATGCTAGATGAAACTAATAGAGATCACAACCTAGTATCAAATTATGCATGTGTTGTAAAATGAGAACATGGAAGGAAACACATACAAGCTTGACATGAGAGATGTTCATTTTAGGTCCAAATGAAGTGTTATCAGTCAAAGAGAATTATCTGGTAATCCTTGCAAAGCTTAGTAGATGTTTTACCTATTTTTAGCAACTTTATCATGCTTTTCCAATTCTCCCACAATATGCTATTATGCTATTCCAAAAAAATAGAAATCACAAAAAAACTAGAAATAGTGAGCAGTTAGTAGAAAAACCAAAAAACATGAAAATCAATGCAAAAAATAGCATTTTTCAGCAAAGTCTCATGTGAAATTCCTGAAAGTCCCTGTGAAGAAGTTTTACGACTCACACAAAATTCTATTACGGCCCGCATGAAGAAATAGGTGTCGGATGAAGTTTTGCGTGCTTAGGCACTTTCTTGTGCGACATGGAAAGAATCTTCGTGCAAAGATTATGGATCCTTATGCGAAAATGAATAGTCTTGCGCGAAGATTCTTGAATCTGTATGGAATAGTACAGATAGAGAACAAAAAAATGATTTTAAAAAAATGTAGAAAGAGGCCAGAAAAATTGATTTTCTCTACCCCATAGTGGGCACCATAAATGTATCTGTGAATATGCGGCCTTTGCTAACACAAACACTTCAACATGGTCCTTATTTGTAGATTCATGCCGGAATGAAAATTGGATTGTTCATCCAAAAATCAACCGACAAGGCAACTTTTTGCCTTCTATCTAAAGGGAATTGCTTATTAGATATCCTTAGATTTGAGGTGTTTAAGCAACCAAACCCTCTAAGAATGAAGGATTTAAGAAATGAAATTAATCTATATGATTATGCAGATTAATCTAGAATGAGAAATGCATTTTAATCTAGGAACAATTGAAACAAAACTAGATTAAACTATTCATATTAAGCTAAATGAATTTAAACTAAGAATGCAAGATGTATGCAAGAATGTGAGTAAATGCGTGCAAATGTGAGTATGAATTTCAACAACAATTCAATGCAAATCCTAATTCATCCTCTCTCAAAATGAAGAGATGAGGGTCTCTTAAATAGACTTTCCTGGAATCTATCAACGGTTGAGATCAATTTCAATCAACGGTCAGGATTAAATGTGAAGTTTAGTCATAAAGGAAGATTCCCAAATTAAAAGAAGTTAACTGATTTAATTTGAGAAGAATAAGGAGTTAACTGATTTAATTCCTTTTTGATCAACAGTGAATTGGGAATTTCCTTTTTTGAATTGAAGAGAGATTTTGGTGAGATATTTAATTTAATAAAATGAGATATGCTCTCATAATTACCTTTTCTATTTAATTAAATAACTTCATTTAATTAATTAGCAATGGCTTCCCATTTAATTATATAACTTTATTTAATTAATTAGAAGTAAGTACTCCATTTAATTAAATAATTTCATTTAATTAATTAAAATAGGCACATTTGTTAAATTAAATAAATTTAATTCCATAGTACATTAGCCTTAGGATATAATTTAATTTAATTAAAGTATAAATACTTAGTAATTAAATTAAATATTAATCAATAGGTTTAATGTGACTAATATGAGTACATACTATAGGAATTAAATAATAAGCATGATGAATGCAGATTAGGGTGTTTTGCATCTGATAATTAAGTCAAGTAGCGAGTAGCCGAATAAGAATTTTCCTAATGGAATAGGACTTTAGGATTGTTCAGAAATAGACCAAAATTGGTGTCATGGCAATGTGCCAATTTTGGGGTATTACAGGGTTACGGTTCTTATTATGGTTGGAGTTAGACAAAGGGGTAGAGAAAGGTTTAGATTTAGGGTTATGGTTAGGGTAGGTTTATATATTGAGTTAGGGTTATACATAGAGTTATATTAGGGCTAATATTAGTGTATATATTTTAGTTAGAGTTTAGTTTAGAGTTAAGGTTAGGGTTAGGGCTAGGGTTTGAGTCATCATTAAATCTAGTGTAAGGGTAAGGATTATATTCTAACTATAGTATAGTTATATTTAGAGTTAGATTTAGGGTTAGAGTTAGTGGTAGGGTAGGGTTAGAGTTTGATTTTGAGTAATATATCGATAAAATTCCTAAGTTTTAGTTGTGTATTTATAATTAATTTTAATAAAAAAATACAATTTACTCCATTGAAAATGAGCAATAGTAGGAAAGAATGTAGTAAAAAATCCTTCGAATGTTGCCTCAAGACTCCTGTCGACTAAAACTATTACATATATTTTGTTTATACGGACACACTCCAATTTACAAAGAGTACAAATTTTAATCATCCAAAAGTCTAGCTATGAAACCAAGCTTCTTTTATTACATTAAAATTTCTCTCATTTGAAATTATGATTTCCAAAACATTCTTCACTCCTTGCCATATTCCTTCTAGAAGTACTTTTAGTTTCCAAAGGACATCTAATTGAAACCTATAATAGCATACTTTTTGACCAAGATCACTGTTAGCTTGAACACAAAATAAATAAATAATTTTAAGGTGTTAATTCCTACTACCACTCTAATTTAAACCAAATCAACTTATTAGCCCTTTCTAAGAAATTAAAAATGG